>RWJN01000055.1:0-114212 GCA_004332605.1 Steccherinum ochraceum
CGGCACGGATAGCACGGGGTGTCGGAAAGCGCGATAACCTGCTCTCTCTGAGTCTTTTCAATTTGCCATTGCGGCGGAAGCTTTACAGAGAAATTTCACCAGTACGTTACAATTTCAGCAGGTCGCCGCATGCATCTTTTCTCTGACCCAAGCAGATCTTCTGAAGAACAAGTTCCTTGATGCGAGCAAACGTGGACTGACGGAGGCATCTGACGTGTACATCGTCTCTCAGCCCACTCCCAGCGTAACACCGTCTCTCAAAATACCATCCGTGGAGGAGGATGGCTCGGCGGTCGAGCTGTTTCTGTCGAGGTCTCACTTCACAGACTCACTTGTCCCTGGATCATGTCGTCAGTGAACACTACGACGCGCAAATCATTCCGCAAAGGCACCGCCCAAACATGTGCAACGCTGCCTATCATCGGCTGCGGTGATATCCGCCGTTGACAGTATTCGATTTGAATCTCACACTGTCAGAAGCCTGACGCCAATTATAAGTGGATGCACTCGGCGTGGCGAACTTGATTCTGCTCCTCTACTTTCTGCGCCACCAATGGCCGCTCCGTACGTGCCCTTCCCCGTAGTCGATCACCAAGGACCATTAGATCTGGAGAAGCAGAGTGTTGAGGTTCCAGGCACGAAACGACCAGGACAGACCGGTGCGTGGTACTTCTACTTTCGAAGTGCATGCTTTGATTCCTGCCCGTGTTCTGCCAGCGCATTACAGAAATGGTGAGTCTTGAGCCATTTTGGAGTAGAGACCACACTACTGAGACTTCTACATCAGCTCTTCGTGACCTCGTAGATCTCAAAACCAAGGATACCCCCCACAACTTACGGGAAGCTTTCGAGAATGGCTTGGCTATCGCAGGTCCAAACGCCCCTTGCCTTGGAGAACGGAAACTCATATCCCAGGATCCTGTTCGATGGTCCGACACATTTGAATGGCAAACCTGGGAGACTGTCGATAAGCGGAGACGCGCTCTTGGAAGTGGCTTGTACAAGCTATTCCAGGACGGTGCTGTCAGTCCAGGCGCCTTGCGGACCATTGGAATCTGGAGCAGAAATACTGCCAGTAAGAAGTGTGCTTGATTTCGTATTCGATGTTCGCTGACGATATTGCAGACTGGCAGCTTACCGAGATGTCGTGTCACTTGTTCAACTTAGTGACTGTCGCGCTATACGATACTCTAGGTCCGGACGCAGTAGGTAAGCTTTGATCTTGCTGGTTCTGGCTGATATTGATTGTATCTTTCCAGAATATGTGTATGTACCGGACCTCGTCGCGTTTTGGCGAGACACTCATGATTCTACAGGATTAATCACGCAGAGACCTCAATTGTGTTTGCCTCTCCACGAAACATACCAGCACTGCTCAAGCTCTCGTCGCGTACCCCATGTCTCAAGATCATCGTTTCGATGGAAGACTTGTCCTCGGAACAGAAAGGCATCTTGACGGCGTGGAGTGATTCACGCGGCATCCAACTCATGACTGTCAGCGAAAGTAAGCATTCGTAATTGAACATGCGAAGGATTGTTGCTCACGCTGGGATGTGTTAGTTGAGGCTTCTGGCAGACAAAACCTCATCCCACCGCTGCCACCGTCAAACGAGTCGATCACAACGGTTTGCTACACATCCGTATGTTCCCTTCTCCGTGAAACTTCGAAATGACTGACTTTGTCCTGTCGGCAGGGAACCACAGGTGTACCGAAGGGTGCACTCCTAACTCAAGGTGGCCTGGCTATAGCAGCTCGTGGTATCCTGTCTGACACTGGTGACTTGGCCGGTCGACCATTCGTACAGTTATCATACTTGCCTCTGGCTCACATCTTCGAGGTCAGTTCCTTTCTTCTCTCCATACGTCTTATACAGGTCAACTGAATGCAATACCGATGTAGCGCGTGATGGAGATCATCTCGATCACGGTGGGAGGTTGCATTGGCTTCGGAACGGGCGATCCTCTGCGACTGGTTGAAGACATACAAATTCTCAAACCTACTTTGTTGCCCTCTGTTCCTCGAGTCATGAACCGCGTCGTATCTGCTGCGATGGCTGCGTCGAAGGCCGGTGGCATCAAGGGCGCCTTGTTCAACCGCGCACTACAGGTCAAGATGGCCAACTTCCATAAGAATGGCTCTACAACACACGCGTTCTGGGATCGGTTGGTGTTCAGTAAGGTAGATAGATGCGACACTATTGACGACTCTAAAGGCTTTTATCTGATGATTGTTCTTACAGATTCAAGCTGTTCTTGGTGGTAGGCTTGCGTTCATGGGCTTGGGAGCGGCACCAATGAACGCGGATTCGGTCAACTTTTTGAAAATCGCGTTGAACTGTGATATCATCGAAGGTGACTCACACAATCGTTGTACTTGGTATTGAAACACAGCTCTAACGCTTTTTTCGTCTTGACAGGGTGAGTTTACCGCATGAAGACCACACGTGCAATCTAACCCGTTGTACAGTTACGGCATGACAGAAATGTGTGGTTGTGGCACCCGGACGCACCCAAGAGACTACACCAGCGCCGGCTTCGTGGGCCCTCCATGCATTGGTATTGAAATCAAGTTGATCGACGTCCCAGCACTTGGGTACACTAGCGAGGATCGCCCAAATCCGAGAGGCGAGGTCTGTTTACGCGGTGTACCGCGGTTCTTGGGCTATCTCAAGGGTACGTATACTACGGTATAGCGCATCTTGCTTAGAATTTTCCGTGTCTGATGAATTTGCACATAGATGAGGTGAATACTAAGGCAGCCCTTGACGAGGAAGGCTGGTACCATAGTGGTGACGTAGGTGAGATGGATCCCAAAGGCCGCCTGAGAATCATCGATCGCGTCAAGGTAAAACCCACGCTGCCTCCATAGGAAAGAGTGCTGAAAATGCCTTGTAGAACATCATGAAACTCTCTCAAGGCGAGTACGTAGCCATCGAGCGCGTGGAGAGTCTGTACAGTGCGTCGTCAGTTGTCGGGCAACTGTACGTACACGGCGATTCGCTGCAGTCGTATTTGGTTGCCGTCTTGGTCCCAGATCCCGTCCAGCTCGCTTCCATCGCGTCGGTAGTCACAGGTACGATTGTCGCACTGGAAAATCAGGAGAAGCTTCAGAAGGCGATGTTGGATCCTCGAGTTGTGGATGTGCTGCTGAAAGAACTTGACAAGGAGGCGGAGAAAACTGGGCTGCAAGGGTAAGCTTGTCATGGGATATCACGAATGGGACACCTTGTTAATCGAAATGCACCTTCTAGATTCGAAAGAATCAAGCGACTCCATGTTACTTCGGTCCAATTCACCGTAGAGGAAGGTACCATGACGCCCACTTTCAAGCTGCGTCGGTGAGCATCTCTTCGTCGGTCTTCCCAATACATCTTGATATGCTGACGCCCTCGACAGAAAAGAAGCGCATGCCAAGTTCAAACAAGAGATCGACGCCATGTATGCACTGGGAGAAGCTAGAGCTCCGTCTCATCTTTGATTGTTCTTTGCGTTCTCGTTCCAGCCTCCTCCATGTACTTATGCTTGTATTTCATATCACAGGACTCTTGCTCATATACACCAACAGTTCTATCCCTCATTCGTTCTTGTCCAGACTGACCTGGTTGCGCTATATGTGCCGACAGCTATCCGAAGTTCAAGCAAACTTCATCTTGGCGAGGTAAACCAGACTGAGTCTGCCTGAATGAATGCCTCATTTGAGTGCATAGGTTTCTAGTACCTGACGGCGACGTATTGCCTTCTCCCGTGACAGATTTACAATGTCATAGGAAGTTCTTAGTGGCTTCGCCTTCTCCCGCTTGGCCAACACAGAGACCTCAAAAGCTGCCGGATGGGATTGCTTGGTTTGTGCCACAACTTGGCGAGAGAATGGTATAAGTTCAAATTCCTTCCATTCCCATGTTGTACTGGGACCAGCTAACGACATACACACAAACAGTATCCAAGCAAGATGCACCGCTCCGTCCTCACCGCTCTTACCGCGTCCATCGTCTTACAATTGAGCGCGTCGCTCTGTGCATACTCTATTTCAAACTCATCCTCATCCTCATTCACCGTGACATCCTTCGAATCAGCATTCACGACCATCACCACAGCTGCTCCTGGCAGTACCCCCGACGCTGGCACCACTACGTGCTGGTCACCCATCCCCATCGGCACTCCCCCTCCGACGACGACGACAGTGACACTTCCACCAGAGGAAACTAGCACCGCTAGTCCGCCTGATACAACAGAAACCAATATTACGGGGTCGTGCTTTGCGACCACGCTGCCTGGAACGAATGTCACAGCGACTGTTTGTTCTTAGTTTGGAGAGGTAAGTACCAACGGCTGCAAATTTGACGTCGTCGGCCTGATGTATGCTGACATTTTTGCGCAGGAGATCGCTCGTATGGCTCGTGAGTTCAACTAGGAGTTGGGCTATGGCGGAAGAGTCGAACGGATAGAATCTAGCCTTGTCGATCCGTACATAGCGCTTGAATCGTGCCGCTGTGGAATAGCGCGACAGTGCCAATGAAAAGCCTGGATTATTCGCTAGAACCCTTGACAGAAAGAAGACGGGTCCAACCGTACAGTATCATATAATACAAAAATCACCCAATGTAGCCTAAGAATGGGAGGTGCGGATTCATGACGGCTATCAGTACAATTCACCAGTGAAAGCGAAAGAAGTCAAAGAGAGAGAGGGAAACGTGTCAGCCAGTTACTGAAGAACACTCCATCCATGCGACAAAAACCGAATCTTTCCTATTTCTCCATCACTCCTAGGTAGGTCCTTGCTCGTCTTTAGCACCCGTTCCATTCGCATTCGTCTGACCCTTCAGATCGCTCGGTCCTGGGCCACTCGTCGTGCTCGGTGCCCTATTCCGCGGGACCAACCTCCCAGTCTCTGCCACCCTCGCTCCTCTTTCGACGCTCCCAACCCTGCTATGGTTCCTGCTCCGCCCGTCCAGTGGACTCACGTCCGCAGACGACTGACCTCCCGAGACCCGCTCGTAGCTCGCCTTCCTCGCGAGGTTGAACGACGCGCGAGGGCTCAGGGGACTGCTGGAGAGCATGCGGCCGTATCCGAAGCTGTCAGAGGGAGAGACGGAGAGGTCGAGGTCTTCGCTGTTGCGATTGTGTCGTCGCGGTATGGGCCGGGGAATCGAGATGGGCAGTTGGACTGGGGCAACCGATGATGCTGCGTGAGTGCGGAGACCATCCAAAGGACTCAACGGTTCCCCGAAGGACGATGACAGGGATGGCGGGGGCACTGACGGGTACGTTAGCTCGTGCGGGTTGACTGTACCTGCGAACGGGACGACGCGGGGGCTTTCGGAGGAAGGAGGCGTAGTGAAAGTGGTCGTTGCGCTGATCCCAGTGCCGTTGGTAGGAGAGAATGGCGATGGGGAGGACAGAGATGCGGAGGCGGAGGAGGGAGGGGTGGTGGATGCGCTGGGAGGAGCGTTCATGTTCGGATGGGGCCGTCGGATCTGCGATGGTGGACGAGGGATGGGGACGCGAGCTGAGACGATGGTTACGGGTTGTGAATGTTGAGCATTGACGGGGATCAGAGAGGGAGAGGAAGAGGCGGATGAGCTATGCGAGTCGCTGCGTAGATGGAGAGGTTGCGAGTACGGATCGGTTGCTGAAGGTACAAGACCGATCAAGTTGTCCACGGGGAGACCGAGCTTGACAACGACGTCAGCAAAGGTGAATAAAAATGTAGAGGTGGTACCGAGACAGCAATAGCGAGAGATGCTCACCCGTCGTCTGTGCTCAATCAATTCCTCCCGATACACCTCATTCAAACGGGTCACTCGAATGTAGTCCCTCTCAGTGTCCACTACACGATTTCTTAAGGCATCGTTTTCTCGACGCAGTGCATCCAGTAGAGCTTCAGTGTTGGGATGAAGAGGATTGCTGTTTGAGTTAGTGAGAAGCGAGCCCCTGGTGTCTTCAGGAGATCCGGGGGTAGAGCCGTTGCCATTCACTGTCTGTTGTTGTGCAAGACGAAGGGCCGAGATCTCCCTCGACAACCTGTTCACATGCGCTTCCGATTCAGCTTCAAGTGCGTTCTCAAGCTCGATTTTCTCTTCACGAAGCTATAGGTGGGATGTGAGTTGAGATCTGAGATTTGTGGCGGGATGCAGGACAGACCTTCTCCAGCTTGCGAGAGAGAATGTTGATGATGCGCTCCTCTTCAGCTTCGTAGGCATTGATGAGAGACTCTTTGCTGCTTGAGTTGGTAGACGACAGCCGCCTCAACGGCGGAGAGAGTGACATGGTAGAGAACGCTTGAAAGGAGCGGCGTGGACAACAACAACGACGACGACGACGACGACGAGGAAGGAGGTCGCTGCGCCTGGCAGGGGGATCCGAGGGGCACAGAGTCATCGGCTGCTGTCGGACCGGAGCCCGTGCGGGGTCATAGACGCCTGGATGCTGCCGGGGTCCCAGCGCATCGCGTCCGAGGCGTGCCACGTGGCAGGAGCTGGGATCGGTGGGCCGGGGTCCTGGGCGCACCCTCGACACCGGAGACCACGACGACCGCGCCGACATTGTCCACGACCCCCCGCCCTCCGTCGTCCACACGGTATCCCGCTCATCATGGCTGAGGCCGCCGCGGCCTTCAAAAACATTCCAGAGATCTTCGAGGTGCGTCTGGTCATTCTTGTACCAGGTTCAGGCCTCTCACATGCTCTGTTTCCAGGTCGAGCTCGGCGAATCATTAACGGCGCGAACGGAGAGTCTTTGTTAGTCCGAAGTCATTGCTCCCTCCTACAGCTCACACTCACCCGTTTGTGCAGCAACATTCAGAGAGCTTGGCCCCCCAGATCTCGTCCATGTCGTGAAGAGCACCGGTCGAAGCGGTCAGCGCGACGTGAGTCCTTCCATCTTCGTACGCCATCCCGGACGCGTCTCATTTCCGTGCAGATTGGAACGTACCATTATGTGTCTGGTGTAGACGCTTCCACATCCGCGTCTGTAGCAGCATACATCAACTCCCTTACGTATACCATGGAAGATGACGCAGGATGGTTCACCAAGGGATCCGGTTGGAAAGTCCGTAGTGGTTGCTACTGGTGCGTGTACTTGGTCGTGTGGCGCCTACGTGTACGAGAACTCATACCGCGTTCGGACACAGCTGCTTCAATGCGTTCTCAAGAGTAGATGTACGAGTGGACGTCAAGATTCCGGGAGGTGTGAACCCATATGTTGTAGATCTTCGTGGTGAACGGTGCGTCATTGTTCGAGTATCCCTCTCTCGACCAACATTGATCTCTCCACTACAGCCACGAAGCTACCCCCGAGATCTGGCTTGAAACATATCTGTCTGCAATGCTTCGTGCAATTCTGTACTCGGACGACCCCAACTACTGGCTCGACGCGTACCGAAAGCTGGATCCTGTCAGGGCCCCGGATGAAGAGCAGAGGTTCTTGCGAGCAGCCGAGGCATTATTCTCAAAAGGTGCGCTGTAATGATTTTGTTCGAGCTGTAACTCGCTCTCATATCTGTGGTTGCCTTCGCAGGTTGGCAAGTAGGCTCAGACCCTGAGATCCAAGTTGCAACAGTAGTGTCAAATCACCTCACAAATGCGATCATGAAGTACTTTGGCGATTCAGGCCGCTACACACACGCCGCCAACTTGTTTGAGAAGGTCATCCTGAGAGAACCAGAGGTTTCATCGTTGCTGGCGAAGTCGTACATTGGCATGCGTAAGTGACGCCACTTCCTGAAATAGTCACATTATCGACCCTGAGCTTTCTCTCTGCAGACCAGGAAGTCAAAGCCGTGCAGATTATGGCAGCAGCGACGAAGCAGAACCCCCAATCGTACACCCTTCTTCATGTGCAATGCGACTTCCTGCGTACAAAAGGCAATTACGAATGGGCACTCAAGCTTGCACGACAAGCCGTCAACTGTGCTCCAAGCGAGTTTGTTACATGGGAGAAGTTGACCGACATTTACATCGACTTGGCACAATACGAAAACGTGTGTACTTCCTCGTTGGTGATTGACGTCATTCCTCACCAAAGGTCCTTTAGGCATTGTTGACCCTCAACTCCTGCCCGATGTTCACGTACAATGGCCGCGACGCTCATCGTACGCTAACTGCCTCACGAATTCACCTACCTCCCAATGGCACTATCGTCGATATCTTGCCCGAACGTACAAAGACCGAAGACGATGAGGTGTGTTCTCACTTTGGATGTGTCGGATTCCTTGAGCTGACTGTAACACAGGCGGATCCCGCCCTCCTCCGACTCCCTGCACCAGGTCTGCGGGGTACCTGGGCTCGTGCATACTCCCTCCTCACCCGACTAGTCTCAAAAATTGGCTGGGACGAGCTCCTCAAGACGAGGAGTGCCGTTTTCGTCATGGAGGAAGAATACCGAGCGCAGAAGGCCACAGTCGACACCACCACTCCACGGACAGCAGAGGCGAACGGTACAGACAAAGTGATCCACGAAGACGGCACCGTGACAAGCGGGTCGACGACGAAGGTGGGGTCGCGCGAAGCTGGTGAGTCCGTGGCAGATGATAACGCGTCAACCATGGGTGTGCGGTCCACGGCTGGGACACCTGTGCCGCCGGGTGCTGGTGCTGATCCGGATGCAGATGTGGACACGATCGCGAACGGGCTGCCCACCATCCGGATCTCGACGGAGAGCAACCGCGAGCGGGTCAAGCAGGCGTCTGAAGTCAACGGCCACGGGAAAGTGGAGGAAGAGGACGAGGAAGATGGAGGGGAGACGGAGGAAGAGGAGGTGGGCGCTGCTACTGCGAAGCCGAAGTTGGAGAAGCCGACAACGGCGGAGTTGGCCAATGGCGAAACCGCGACAAATCCATCGCAAGAAGCCTTCTCGTTCAGCAATAAGAGACTCTGCGAGCGGTGGCTGGACAACTTGTTCATGGTGCTTTATGAGGTAGTGTACCTTCGTGAGATCGCAACGTACGATAAATTCACTTACTGTCTTATTCGCAGGACCTGCGTGTATGGACGATCTTCCGAGCCGAGGTGGCGCATTTCAAAACACAGCATGTTGCTTATCGGAAGACAGGGTTGGAATGGGAGATCCTAGGCGATCTTGGAGCCCGTTTACATCACAAGGAAGAAGCCAAGGAAGCATACCAGCGTTGTTTGGACGCCACACGCTACTCACATAAACCTTGGTCAAAACTCCTGGACGTGTATACCGAGGAGGGGGACATCCAGCGTACTCTACAAGTTGCTGTCCGTTGTGCTGCATATCTGACAGCAGAGTATGGCGAGCTTGCTGTGAGTTTTTCATCTCATTGTCCGCGAGACTCAGGGCTGACAATTCGCGTAGTATCCTACACAGATGGCGCGTTGTCTCTACAAGCTCGGCGAAATCCACGGCCACCAGAAGCTCTCATATTCGCTGCTGAGTATGAACCTCCCGCCGGAAGTGCAGAAAATCATGGATGAGTACTTGATGTATGCTCGCGTGTTCAAAGTGGAGGGTTGGGATTTCTGATTCTTGTTTTGCGTCTGCTTGGAGCTCAGTATACCTCGCGCTGCGTTTGTTGTTGCCGTTTGTTGTGTTGTTCTCCTCTGCCGTTTGGTATGCATTTATTAGTGTCGATAGATTACGACCGGTTCTTATTTATGACTTTACCCTTCGGAAAAACACCACGTTGATGTGCCTCGCAGATCCCAATGGTGACCGTCGACATCCATGAGTTGGGTATGCTTCATCCTCATGTTTCTAGGTGGATCAAGCATTGCCGCGCTCCTCGCCCGCCGTCATCAGTACTGTGTTCGGGTACGTGCCAAGTGTCCGGCAAATCTATTGTTCATCGGAACTATTCTCCTATCTGACAGCGATCTTCCCATACAGGCTTCAGTTCCGTGAACACGCCCTAGCATACGTAGTGTGCTACCACTAGTAGGCTTGTTGGAGTGTAAGCGGTCAAGGAGGTATTTAAGCCGCAGCAACGAGCGGGGTCAACCGGTCTCGCTTCAGCTTCTTCCCTGGAATGTCCATCACTCTCCTTGATGTGCTCTTCGCTGTGACTGGGGTGTTTCTCCTCCATCGCGTCGCTGCTCGTGGCTTGAAGCCAAAGCTGCCCCTTCCACCAGGACCGAAAGGGCTCCCAGTCATTGGAAATGTCCATCAAATGCCGACCTCGTACGAATGGTTCACCTTCGCAGACTGGGCGAAGAAATGGGGTACGTGCGATCCTTTCTCCATTCGTCGTCCCAGAAGAGTTAACTCAAGCATATGCGACACAGGTGACATCATCTCCGTGACCCTCCTCGGGCAGACTCTCGTCATTCTCGACAATCCTCGTCATGCAGTGGAACTTCTGGACAGACGCAGCAACATCTACTCGGACAGACCGGTGTTGATGATGGCTGGCGAGTTGGTTGGCTGGAATCAGGCCCTCGCCCTCTCGCGGTATGGCGATCGGTTCAAGGAGTACAGGAAATTTTTCCACAAAGTCATCGGAAGTCGCTCTAATCTCCAACGATTCCATGGGCTCGTGGAGACAGAGACCCACAAGTTTCTGCGACGCGTGCTTCACAGCCCCGATGAAGTGCACGCGCATATTCGCAAGTTCGTCTTCCATTCTACATTCATTCATTCAACACTCTTCACGACGCTGAATGTTCGGAGCTGACTCGACATCTACTATTGTTTTCAGAACTGCAGCCGCGATCAGTCTGATGATCTCGCACGGGTACAAGGTTCAAGAAGGACATGACGCTTATGTTGAGGTTGTGAACGACGCTATGGACAAGTTCACCGTAGCCACTGCTACTGGTGCTTTCCTCGTGGACATCCTACCCGTATTGCGGTACATTCCCCAGTGGTTCCCAAGCGCTGAATTCCAGAGGAAAGCTGCAGCATGGAGGACATGCTTGACGGATATGACAGAAATACCGTTCGAGTTTGTAAAGGAGCAGATGGTGAGCTCGTCCTTGTTCTTTTGATCAGGAACAGAACTCAATCTTGGACTACTAGAGGGCTGGGACCAATGTTCCCAACCTAGTTTCAGAACTGCTAACGACTGAGGAGCTTACCCCTGAGAAATTATATAACATCGAGTGGTCAGGAGCGTCACTCTATGCAGGTGAGGTCATTCCGAGCATCTTTCGCATACATCTGGCTGAGCTCGAGGTCCCAATGCAGGCGGCGCTGACACGGTATGTTTGGCGTGCATATAATCTGTGTATGGAAGTCAGTCTTGCTGATGCTGATATTCCGACGTCCCTTCACAGACTGTATCTTCCATCCACGGATTCTTCTTGGCCATGACACTCTTCCCAGATGCACAGCGAAAAGCGCAAGAAGAGATAGACGCGGTCATTGGCCCAGATAGACTGCCTACCCTCGAAGACAGGCCAAACTTGCCCTATGTCGATGCTCTCGTCAAAGAGGTTTTCCGCTACCACCCAGTGGTACCAATGGGTGCATGTCAAAGTCCGAATGTTTATAGTACTGCGACGGCTGACTATTATTTCACACTGTAGGTTTGCCACATAGAGTCACCCAAGATGACGAATATGCTGGATATCTCATCCCGAAAGACACGATAATATTGGCCAATGTCTGGTGAGTAGAAGCTAAATCGGACAATTCCACGGCTGACTCAGGCTGAAAATGTCTGCAGGAAATTTCTACACGATCCAGAAGTTTACGATGAACCAATGACATTCAATCCTTCTCGGTTCTTGGCTTCAGAGGGAAAGGAACCAGAATGTGATCCTCGCGATTTCTGTTTTGGGTTTGGTAGAAGGTGAGATGTTCATTGTTATTACACAAAGCGTGTTCTCACCGCTATGCAGAGTTTGTCCAGGTACGCTGACATCTAGCTTTTGACATCGCTATTATTCACGGGACGATTCGTAGGTTTGCTCCTAGCAGACGTGTCTGTGTGGACCTCTTGCGCTATGACACTTGCCACACTTGATATATCTCATGCGATGGAAAACGGAAAGGTTGTGGAGGTCGAGGACGTGTACCTGAGTGGCACCATAAGGTGAGTCAATCGCCAAACGCACGGGTTCGAGAGTGAACATGTGTACTTGTGCAGTCATCCGAAGCCTTTCAAGTGTAGTATCAAATCGCGGTCCGCAGGAGCTGAGTCACTCGTCCTCTCACCCGAGCGTGAAGTTGCGTAGAAGATCATTTTGGTGTATCTAGCATGGAAGAGAGCCGCATGCAGACACTCTCCCCTGGAAATCCCGATGTTTGCCAGTATATACCACTTCGAATTGAGGTTTCTAGGTTCACGAGCTTCATGAGGATCAATCGAAAAATATGCCACCGTCGATGGTCACCGATTGTCCTACTCTCGGAGCGGCCCTCAGCATGTTTCTGTAGTGATGTAGACGTAGACTGAAGGCAACATTGAACCAGGAGATCGAGTTGAGTAATAGTTGGGAGCGATTGACATATTCCATACCTGTGGCTTGCGTGAGACCGCGGACGGCGAACTTGGACGCGCTATAGGCAGTCATATTCTGATTGCCTGAAGAGCGTCCATCCCAGTCAGCTAAGCTTGTCAGCAAGTATACTTTTTGCTTCACGAACCTCGTTTGCCTGCGCCAGATCCAGCACCTTTTGAATTGTGCTATGAAGACAGAGATTCGGTATCGACGGCCTAAGAAGACGCACCGATGATTCTACCTCCTTTGCCTTGCTTGATCATCTGACTCGCGGAGTACTTGTAGCAGTACATGAGGCCCTGAACGTTGATGGAATGCACTCTGGTCCAGTCTTCGGTGGTAGCTGTTGAAATGAAGGGTTGAGAGAGACAAGCCTCATTTTTATCAATCAACGTACTGTCGACAAACGGTTTGAATAGTGTGACGCCTGCGTTGGCAACCATCTGCATTTCGGACGCGTCAGAATCTCATTCATGTGGACGACGATGGAAAGAAAAAAGCACATACAATATCGAGGCTACCGAGCTCTGCAACGGTCTTGTCCACTGCGGCTTTGACGTCTTCCTCAATAGTCACGTCGCCAGTTATCCAGATCGCCTTTCTTCCTTTGGCTTCGATATGCCTGACAACGTTCACCAATAGCGACTCTTTGCCCTTGACATCGAGAAGGGCGACGTCAATACCGCTGGGGTCCTCAGCGAACCGAATAGCGATGGCCTCCCCAATGCCTTGAGCACCCCCGGTGATCAAGGCCACGCGGTTGGAAGGCATGACAGGAGAAACGGTGTTCTAGTGGAAAGGAAGGAAGTTGGTGTTGGTGTTCAAGTTGAAGCTGGTCAGTGCATTGAGAGACCAAGTCGAGCTCTTATATGCCACCCTGTAGGCCGAGCAGCGCGTCGCTGTACAAGTTTTCACTCATCCAAGTGATTGCGAAACTCTTCGTGTCTCAGAAGTTCTTGGACTGCGGGAAAGCGAATACCTCAAAAGGTCTCCGATGGGCTGTCGAAGAAGGGATTAGCTCACGCCGAACAGGCTCAAAGGAGTGACGCACTTGCTACGGCAAAAGTAAACAACTCAGCGAATCCCGTCCTATGGCATGTCGCTGAGGAACACACCAGCAGCAATACCGTTCTCATCGGTGATTGGCATCGGTTGCCCGGAGGCGGACTTGAATGTCAATGGTGTTGGACTCTGACATCCTAGGTCAGCGTTTTGTTCCAAAGCAAATCGAGGTTTTCATGAGCTCGAGTCCGCGTAATACTTGGCTCGAAGGTAAGACGACAGGAACGGCATCTGTAGAACTTGAGCGTTGCTGTATCAACAAGAGAAAGGAAGAATACTCAACTCGAATGCCCTAGTCCGCTACGCAGTAGGTCTCTCGGTCGGACCGATAGAGCAATTGCAAATCTGCAACGCGACACGGTACCGCAGCAAGAAGAGCTCAACGCACAACAGCTGCGAGCTTCAACATGTGACAACGTTGCTGTAAGAGACGTCGACTCCTCCAGACTCCTTCAATGCATTGAGGGTAAGTACGTGACTGTAAGTAGTCTGTACGCAGCCTGGCTCTGACGGGGAAAGCAGCATAAAAGTATTTGTTTAGGTAATTACGCGGAGTGTCCAGGGTCCTTCTCGACCCCATACATACCGGCCTTCAAGCTTCAGGCGCTCCGAGATCATCTCTTAGCTCTTGACTCTCAGTCTCTCAGTCACATTCTCAAGCATACCTCTGACTTCTGATCATACCAAAGCCATACAACTCTAATGTCAGCGCAAGGTGAGCAGTGACTTTGGACTGATTTTACTCTTGTTGAAGGCTCGTCGAAGGTCAATCACAGTATGCTGCCGCGTCGCATGCACCTTTGATCAAGTCACCTAGCATCCGAATACCACCTGCTGTAAGCGTGCACATTTCTCATTAGGACCATTGCATGACATGCTACACAGGTCGAAATGCCTTTGGATATCCATCCCCTTCCTGATTCTGTTACCGCCTATGTACGTGTATGTTTCGTTCCTCCGGTTTGCACCACAACTCACGAACTGGATTTTTAGTTCGTATATCCCTTCACGCTGGAGCCACATGTGATGACGGTTGAGGCGTCGAGGAGGAGTACCATTGCCGCACATGCTGCGCGGCGAGAGGCGTATCTCAGCTCACGCGAGGCCGAGAAAGAGCGGCGAAAGCGTGAGGCATTGCGGAGGATTGCTCCTGGTTTCGAGCCATCGAGCGCGCCGCTCGTTCCGACGAAACGAGTCTCTGTCGACTTTGGATCGCACATGCATGGCAGTACTACCTCCCCAGTTTCGAGAACAGAGAGCGTGCAATCAGACAGTGGGCCAGGACACAACCGATCGAGATCAGTCATGGACAACTTGGTGGACCAACTGGCTGCGATGGACTCGGCTGCTACGAAATCATGACTTCTCGGATACATACTCATCGACTGTAATATCACTGCATCTTCCCATGTGCATCATCTGGTGAATATTTGGATATGAAGCTCTACCATCTGGTACAAATTCGCTACTGAGTGAGCTGTTGTAATCTGCGGGTGCTCCCAGGACCCCGGAAACACGCATTATGCAATGATCGCTTCTGTCATCTTTCTTTGCTCCCTCCTCCTCTTCCAGAGGATCTGCTGCCTGTCTGCAACCCAGACAGTCTTTGAGCAGATCCTGCTTCGTGCCCTACGTTCTGTATCACACACACCCGTTCATTCCTGTACATCATTGCTCAAATCTTCAAATCGATGACAACGTCCATGTGCTGACTCCAACCGTCCTCGGAACCGCCGTAACTTATATCATCGTCATAAGTACCATCGTACTGCTCTTCCTTTTCGACTACACTACAATCATCCACGCACTTGGCCCTTGACATCATGGCGAAAGGCGTGTCCTCTGCATCTCGAGGTACACGGAAGAAACATGCGAAGAAGGCCGCGGCCGCGAATGGAGATCCTGAAGGGGCCATGCCCAAGGAGAAGAAGCCGAAGGGAAAGAAAGGGAAAGAGGTCCGCAAAAAAGAATATATCCCTCCTGTGAAGCCTGCGCCCGCTCTCCTTGATCCATTGGACACCCTCGGAATTGCTCAGAGGATATCACCGGAGCTACTCGTGGTTCTAAGGAGATTGGCTAAGAAGGACTCGATCACCAAGCGGAGGGCATTGGAGGAGCTTCAGGCCGATTGGGTAGACAAAGCGCGTGTTGAAACCAGCCGTGTGCATGAGTTAGTCGAGGTCATTCCCGTCTGGGTGCGTGGTTGTGTCCTGTTTCGTTCGTGCTACATCTGAAAATTATCCCGTTTAGTTTCACCATATGCCCGCATTGTTCATACATCCGTCGCGGCGCATTCGCACCCTGGCAGTTAGCCTATATTCTTCGCTCTTGCACCTTCCAAGCCCCATGCCGGATCAGCTACTGTTTTTCATGCAAGAAATTGCCAGTAGTGATCAGGCGGAACTCATTCTGGGAACTTGGCGGACAGCCGCACACGACGTTGACCGCCAGATATCCTCCTCTGCACGCCAGTCCTGGGACAGCTTCGTGTCCATACGTGGACCCTCGATCCAACCGGAGACATCAAGCGCACCGAAAATGAAGTTGTCCCTGGATTTCAACTCGTTCTCTACCATTTGGAGCTTTGTTCAGAGGATGATCTTGGATCCTAGTGCAATCTACCTTTCTGTCAACCCGCCAGCACCTGTCGTCCCGCCTCCGCCTACTCATCGCAACATTGGTGGCAGAGCCGTGGTACAGGCGAAGAAGGACGAAGAGTCGGGAACTCGTTCTCGTGGAGAAGATGACGAAGAGAACGAACTCGACCGCAATGCTCTTCTGAGGATAGGTGCTTTGGGGGCTGCTGAATGGGCTTTGAGTAGGTCGTCGCCGATGTCACTCCCCAAGTTCAGAATAATAATGTCATGTCGTACGCTACTCGTTTTCGTTCAGATACACTCGTTGCGATATCACAAGATGAAAAGCAAATTGAGGAGTTCATTTCCCCATTAGACAATCCAGCGCTATGGACCGCGCTACATTCTTCGCAAAATGCACCGTTCGTGACTGCTGAAATCCAAAGCTTCGGCTGGAACCAACCCGGAGTACGCAAATCTGCATGGTCGCTCATTGAGACAATCATGTCAACCTGTAAAGGTACGTGACAATCGAGCGTACATTGACGCACGAACTAATCGACTCTCTTAGCACACATTACGCCACTACTGTCGTCATTATCTACCGCAATCCTTCGCTCCGCCTGGACCGAAATTGACCCCCTCGTGAGACGGACAATGTGGAAGCCATTGCTAATGTTTATCAGAGGTAACGTTTCTGGTCCTGCATCGCGTAGGTGCTCTTGCTGATTATACGACAGAGTTTCCGAACTCTTGGGAATTGGAGGCTTCCGCACATGAGCAGGATGATGACGCTGACGATGAAGGCTCGGCAAGCGAGGACGAGGATGCATCCGAGCCCGCCGTCCAGCACAAACAACCTCCAGCATCCATATCCAAGGCGTACCCGGAGTTCCTCCAGTTTCTGGAACTTGGGTGCGGAGGATCACCTGTGCAAGGCTACCCTGCGGTTCTCATCATTTTGTCCACCATCCCTCCACGAGTGCGTTCAGTGGGCGTAACAGTATCGATATAAATACTGATTACATCGTACAGATACTCGCGTCGGTGCATCCCCCTGTACCTTCTTTCCTCACGTCGTTTTGGGCAGCGGTAGACGGGCGAGCTCTCAGTGGCCTCGATCGGACAGAGGCATCATTGGCATTCCTCACATCGTTGCTGGAGTGCGTCGTATTCTTGGCACGCCGCATCCTCAAAGACCCCGCCGCCTCTGTACTCCTGGATGGCACAGCTGCTGAGACCGCGCGTTCCCTCGTGTCTGACCAGGTGTCCAAAGTATGGGAGGAAATCACGAGTAGCAAGCTGAAACTGGACACTCGTAGGGCCGCCGATGAGCTGGCTAAGATGTTGCAAGGATTGCAGAAGACAGATGAAGGTGGGTGGTGCTCAGCCGCCTGAGACAGGATCGCTTTGCGAACTGACATGTCGCAGGTCTTTTCGATGCTGCGTGGGACACCTTGACCAGCTCACTCAAGGAGCAGTTAATCGTTACCGACAAGCCTCTTCCTGATCTAGTATCTACGTCACTTACTGTGTTCTCAAAGCGTTTCGAGCGAGGATCTCACCCCGCACAAGCCGCTGCAACGTTGACAAGCGATGTCCTGCATACCATCGTGTCCCTGGTCGGGGACATCCTTGAGAAGGACGAAGTACCAAGCTCTGAGTATATCAACTCTCTGCTAGCTGTGCTTGATACTTTCGGCTCGCTTCTGTTCCAGGATGAGGAATTGGCACCGGTAGGCAATATCTCACATTGCTGCGAAGATAATAAGTACTCATACTGTATTCGACTCCTCCATAGGCGATTGACGACACAGTCGTCTCGCACACCTCTCGGATCCTCGCCATCTCACCGCCTCTCTTATTCTTGTACTTTTCTCACCGCAAAGATGAACAACTCTGCAACGATCTCTGGGGAAACCTACTTCTTTCGATCTCGCAAGATAACGAAACTTCCGAAGCGACCCTCAAACCATTGCTGGAAGCTGTAGAGAATGGCTCTGTGCCTGCTTTCATGCGACCAAAGGCTGATGAGTTGGAGAAGACGGTGTCTCTTCTATTAGCGGAAGCCCTTACAAGGCATGAAGCTGATGCTGCCCTAGACGTTGTGCGAAGGATACTGAGGAACCACGGTACGTGTGCCCGCTATACCTGCCCCGGTAAAATGATTGTCTGAACGTGACCTCATGGCAGAATATTTTATTTCGGATGAAACTTACCGCGGCTTCGTAGCCAGCATATGCGAGACTTTCTCCGCTCATGCCGACGTCGCACTGCATGACAATTTGACACTTCCCCTCGAAACATTCGCCGCGCCGTTGACACTCCTTAATACCATCGTAGAAACTCATGACATCGATATCTTCCCTCTTGACAGCACAACCACGCTGTTGCCCAACCTTCTCCTTTTTGCTCACCTGGTCCCAAGATTCCGAGCTATGGATGCCTCTCTGAAGACTTCCGCGGACGTCTTATGGAGATCGTGGCTGTCACAAGCGACAGAGGAGGACATCAATGCAGTGAACGCTGTAATCAAGTCGAGCGTACGCGATGTGATGTCGGACTGTTTTGCCCTGGCGAGGTCAGTATCATTATTGCCTTGCATTTGATGATCACTAATACGAGTGTGACAACACAGGCCTTTGCACCTCATTCAGCTCGTATCCTCTCGTGCATCTGGGTTGGATGTGGACGTCGTGAAAGACATCTTCCCCAGTCGAAAAGAGCTAGACGCAATGCTGGATACCTTGCCCACAAGCCCTGCCGATCCCAGCATGGCTGTGCTAGATCCAATGATCCTGCCCGGCGAGGCTGACGAGGAAGGTCTTCAATCTGTGACAGATAGCTTCGGCTATTCATCGTATGCACGCATTGTGGTCGCTATCTCCTTCTACCTCATGGAGGATCGTCAGGCCGCGAAAGAGAACATATGGATGTTGAGGCACTTGCTAGCGACATCACAGTATGCGTACGAGGTGCTGCAGATACCTTCCACCCAGAGCGCCGTTTTTGGATCGACAGTCGCTCCTTCTGCTCTGCAGGAGTTCACCACACGCACTCAGCAGCTTCTCGCATACCTACTTACCAGCACCATTGAAGACGGATGGCTCCCGCGTTTCATTGCCAGCCTTTCATCCGGGCAACGAAGCTCACCTTCCAACGACATCGGCGATCTCATTTACGATCTCGTTCTAGACGGGGCGGGCAGAGATAGCATGAGGGAGTCACGCATTCTTCGTACATTATTGCAACATACGCTAGCACAAGCAGGACCCACCAAACAGGATGGTGACCAGCTCATCGCGATCGCTCGGAAGCTTGAGACAAGAGGTGGGTTTACTTCCAATGGGACGGCTTTTTGCGCGTGCTAACACTTTTGGTCTCCAGCACCGTATGCTGCGCTAGCTCTCGTATATTCTGTGACGAAATTTTGCCCTGAGTCACCTCGTTTGGATCGCTATCGAAATGAGCTGGCGGCTGGTCTGTTCGGTGTTCCCGCTTCAAAAGCCAACACGAACGGACTATGGTTGTTACGACGCTTGGTCGCGGTGGCCCCAGATCCCGAGTCTGATATCATATTCCTGCCAACTCCCCGAGCAGTCAACCTAATGAAAGCCTGTCAGCAATGGATCGGCTCTGATGAGGACATCGACGAGGAGCTCGAGATAGAGATGACGTCCGTCTTCATTCACCTTGCACCTATCCTGCAGAATGTACCAGGCGCTCACTGGGATTTCATTTTCGACATCATGGATAACAACCTGGAGGTGAACTCTTCTTTCAATCTCGCTGACACATCATACTCATTCTGACGTTTAGGGCGCTTCCCTGGACGATCCGGCGACTTTGCCCGCTCTCGCTCGGACGTTGCGGCTATTCCTTGCTATTCAAGAGTTGGCGGCTTCCAATAAAACTTTGCATGCTACATGGCAAGAGAAAGAACGCACTCAGTTGACCATTATTCGTGATCTGATCTCCCAAAAGCCTGGTATGGTTCGCTCTTTGAGGCCAACGCCCTCTTTACTGATCATCTCATCTCATAGTGGAGAAGAAATCGGGACCTCTGTCTGCATGTCGCGAGTTAGCCATAACGATTTGTCAAAATCTGCCTGAGTCACTCATCGAGAAGGAGACGTTATCTCAAGTAAACAGCTCTCCAACCTTGCATACCGTCATTTTATGCTGACGTATTATCCTTAGATGTGTCACTTGGTTACGGATAGTTCTCAAAGCGTACAGCAGATGGCATATCATATGCTGCGTGGAGCTGCAACGAAGCACACAGAATATATCGTCGTGGAAGCTGCAGTTGATACCGAGACCGAAGTCAAACCTGTGCTCCCGGACGAGCTCATTGACATCCTTCAGCAAACTATCCAAGCCGTGGAAGAGAAAGACGAGCTGTATGGTCCAGTGCGTGTCTTGATGGTCAAGCTCCCTCGACGGCGGCTGACAATTTTGAATTAGAGCTCATTCGCCAACCTACTCGCTTGGATGCTGATTTTTGACTTATTCACAAACGCGGTAAGCACGAGCGCAGGACTGAGTGTGCACTCACCGAGCTAAATCCTCTTCTAGTCTTTGAAAGTCAAGTCTAGCTATATTGAGCACCTACAGCGTCTCAACCTCATATCAGACCACTTCCTCCCGCATGTACTGGGCATACTAGGTCTTTATGGAGGCGTTACAAGAGCTTTCAAACTGGATATATGGGCAGTTGAAGAGTTCTACCTCGATCGTACGTTCCGGGTACTCTTCCATCTGCTACTGATATGCTGAAAGTTTCTAGTGTATTCGTCGGAAACTCCTCATAGCCTGCAACTGCTTGCTGCGCATCTATATTTCCGCGCGCTGATGACGGTTCCTTCCTTATTCCGAAGCTGGCTGTTGGACTGCAGAGATCGCCAGCTTTCGTCCGCGGTCACATCGTATACGTCAAACTACTTCTCGCCAGCTATCATACGTACAGAGTTGGCTCAAGTGAAGAGCACAGCTACTGCCGCAGAGTTGGTCGACGAGAACATGAAGGTCAAGGTTGCCAATGCAGTCAACGAGGTCACCGCATCTTATGCAGTAGACGAATACCAACTGGAGCTCAAGATTACCCTCCCGTCCGACTGGCCTCTCCATAGCATTGAGATCCAAGATAAGAGGATTGGTGTCAGTGAAGACCGTTGGCGTGCATGGATCCTGGGCGTTCGCCAGATCCTAACATTCCGGGTACGTGTATCAACGGCAAAAACTTGATGTTCTCACTGACAACACTGACAGAGCGGCACTATCGTTGACGGTCTGAGCTTCTTCAAGAAGAACGTCGCGTCTCACTTCGAGGGTCAGACCGAATGCGCTATCTGCTATTCAATGATCAGTGCAACAGATAGCAGTTTACCGAAGAAACCGTGCAAGACTTGTAAGAATCGCTTCCATGCCGGCTGCTTGTACAAGGTGGGTCTTAGAGGGTAGGGAGATTCTCATCGCTCGATACTGACGGCTTCTCCATAGTGGTTCAGCACGAGTCACTCCTCATCTTGTCCATTATGTCGTTCGGAGATCATGAATTAGCAGATTATCATGCAGCACTGTTTACTAGAGTGTCATGAAAGCGAGCAAATGTACAAAGCCGAGTAATTGTATGTTGTAGAATGCCAGAACAAAACCTGAACAATACACGTGAAGGATTCCGGAGAAGAAAGGGAGCAAACAGTAATACAGCAAGTAGAGCATCGATGGACAGCGACATAACATGAGAGCAGCAAACGGGTAAATGACAGAATGAGATCAATCTTCCGACGAAGCAGATTTTGGCTTGCTCCGTGTGGTTTTTTTGACTTGCTGTTTGATACGGGCCTGGCATATATTCTTGAGTACTTCAGATCAAAGGCTCGTTGTGGAAGGCATACCTTCGCACGTGTCCTTGCACCACGACTTAGTCTCTCTTCTTTAGCAGGCTCCTCCTCGTCCTCTGCCTCATCATTCTCCTTATCAGAGACTGCTGCATCGTCTGCATCGTCTTCCTCGTCGTCGTCTGAAGAGTCGCCTTCATCCTCATCCTCGGTTTCTTCGGCTTTCCGCCGCTTCCCTTTCGTTCGTGCACGCCTGTCAAATCGGTCAGTTGTGTTCGGGTGTTAAAAGCCGTATTCATACTTGACATTGCCATTTGTCTTGGGAGCAGCCTTGCGCTTGGCCTTCTTCTCTGCTGGCTCCACCCGATCCGCCTTTGCTTTTGCCTGAACATGCTGTGAGATCTCGCGAAGCGCGTATTAGATGCGGACGTACCCTGCTGTCTGCGGCCCTAGCTTTATGATCAGCAAGCCACGCAAGCGACGAGTCGGGAAGATACATGGTCTGCAGGATCTGAAGTCGCATCGTCAGTTTCACGCCAGCGACATGAGGAGTGTCCGACACGTACTTGGTTCGCTGCATCGGCGTTCGGCAATGGACGAACAATGTCTCCTGGAAGCTTCACCTTTCCAGGGTAGCTCTGTACACTCCATGACCGCTTGCCCGCGTAGTTCTTGATCAATTGCTGGGCAAGATCACCAATGGCATACAGGTTCTGTGCTATGTATCAGGGCCAAGAGCAAATACGTCCTCAAACATAGATCATACCTCGCTATAAGCATGAGAATCTGCGTCCCTCACTGTCTTTGTTTTCACGGCGAGGTGGAAGAGTAAGTGGATATTGTCCGCCGTGGCCACGAGCTCCATGAAAAACTCGATGTAGCTATCGACGATAGTAAGTAAGGTAATAGCACTGCGTATGAGGTTGCTCACCGTGCGATGTCTAGGAGGTTCTCGTCCGTTGTCCCGAAATCTGGGTGATGCGCTAAGAAATGCAATAGGCGGAAGAACACCATTTCAAAGCGAAGAAGACGTTGTTCTGTCGACCATATGATTCAAGGAATACTCTTTCAAGCAATCAACGTACTCACCTGTAGGCATGGAACGCATAGCCGTCAGGACGTAAGCCTTTGCCTATTTGGCGGGAGGTCAGAGACATTCCACCGAGTCTACAAAACGCTCACTTTGGAAATGACATCTGCCTCGGGATCGTGAATAGAAATGAATGGGATGATGTTGTAACTGGGAGGCAGCTGCACTTTCGACAGCATGGAGATCAGCTTATTTAAGAAGACCATACGGATCTGGTAACATGGATCCTGGGGTACTATGAGCAAGATAGATATGGGAGACTGTAATTTTACATACCTGAATGGTAAGTGCTAGAGGAACAAAGTTCTGCCGTATATCTTCATGGAGCTTTTCTACCGTAGCTAACCGCAGTGATGAAACAGCAGCCTGTAATCGCAAGCGAGCTTTGATCTTGGGACTGGAATTTTTTCAGTCAGTCAATATGATATGTTTCGTGGGTATTGAACGCACTCGTCGTTTGAATCGGCTGTGAAGCTTCCGCCGCACTGAATGATGGTGGAGAGCATCTTCAGAACAGGTTTCGCAATGTCTCCCACGCTTTCATCATCCTGATGTGCCAGACAGCGGTTCTGGCATGTCTTGATAGCGAAGATCTTGGCTCTAAGAAGTGGTGAGAGATCGTCGTTTTCAATCCACTCTGAATCGGTGTCCATGTCATCCTACACAAGTAGCTCAGCGATCGTATTGAAAAGATGGCGCGTCTGCCTTACTGGTGAAGCCTCGTTTCCGTTCATGAGCACTTTCTTCAATAAGAACGCTATGATGACATCGCTGTTGACCTCGAACGCTTCGGGTGATCTTAGAGCTAGTTGTGCCAAAACAGCCGTGTGAGCTGCGAGTAGTTCCGAGTCAGCCGTTGGCAGACTATCTGCAATGGACTGAAAGTATCTGCGTCAGGTAATAGAACGAGAGGAGCAAAGACAGCTTCAGTACCTCGACCACCTCTGTGCAGTTTGATATGCTGTCCTTGGATCGTGCCAACAAACGTGCAGCGAATTTGGCGTGTCGATAATTTGACTCCAAGACGAAACGCATGATCCTCTCGTGTGTACGCCTGGAAAACGAGTCTCAGCGGTGGGATGAAGAAAACACAGAAAATCGCGCACTTATCGGTAGGAGCCAGCTTCGAGTCCCATACTGCGGTGGCAGACAAAGCTTGGAGAGCGATCTCGACAAGCTTTGGATTGCGCTCGTCCGCAATAGCCTTCGTCAGCTCACCTATATGCAGCTTATACAAAGCAGGCAGGTGTTTGGAGATGAACGTCAGCCAGGATTCTGCGTGTCTCGCGGTATCGTTTGTCGACGTCTGTACTCGTCGAATCAAAGTGGGTATTGAGGACTGATTGACAAAACGGAGGCTCGCTCGCCGGAGGAACGCGCTCATGGTCCCAACAGTAGTGGATGACGACTGTTCGATTCGCTTGAGGAATTCGCTCTATGTACGCTGTTGTCAGTCTCATACCGAACGATACATCTATCCGCGCCATAAAGACGGACAGAAAACACGCAGCTGAAACGTACCGATGATTTCACAAGGGTCTTCAAGTCGGTCTGGGGATCCATACATGATTTGAGAAGCTTGTACAACCTGCTTTCGTTCATGTCGGCAAAAGCGTGCAGATCTTCTGAGGCTTTGACGGGGTCGAGGAACGATCCTGTGGTGATGACTTCAATACGGAGGGTCTATCATGTACATAGAACGGATTTCGCACCTGCAAGTCGTTTGATAATCTCATTGAGTTGACGGACCACCTTGTCCTCGTCTTCGTCAATGATGCCACCCTGGATACGCATTGTTGTCAGCTGCAAACGAGTTTTACAGAGCAACGTACGTTGTTCTTGATACAGCAGTCAACGTATCGCTCGAACGATGTAGGGTGCCTAGATTCAAAATTGAAGGCAAACGGTGAGCGTGGAAACTCGAGAATTCTGCGAGAACTTACGATGATTTGATACCAGAGAGAGACAAGAGATAATTGCGAGCGGGCTCGTCCAGAAGACCTGTCGTGAAAAGTAAGCGGTCGGTCCAGACTGCTTCATCGACGTCTCCCTTGTTATTGGAAGGAGAAGGAAGCGGAAGGATGTACTCTGCGACGGCTTGTTCTGAAATCGCCCTAATACAAGACTTGAACAAAAAGCGCAACTTCGGGACACTGTCTGGTGGTAGCTTACTTGACTTCCATATTAGCCGTCGCATTGTGTAGTAGCTGTTGTGGTATCCAGGAAAAGTGATTACACGCAGCAGGGTCATTACTTTCACTTCATGAAAGTACGTCAGGGTACGCATCTATGGATGAGGGATGCGAGACCTACATTTCGGGGTAAGCTGAACTGTACAGTTGCGCTAGAGCATTTGTGGCCTCTGCTCGGACAGAACGCTGCAGGTCATAGGTTCAGTACCTAAAGGAGTGGAAAAAATTTGCCACTACGGACTTTCTTGTCAAGACCGCGTCCTGCCAGGAGCTTCAGTAGCTTAAGAGAGACATGATGCAAAGCCGTCTCGTAGTCTAGCTGAGAGAACATCTTGCATACGGCCGCTCTGACTTTCTCATCCGGATCCAAAACTTTGGATTCCAGTGCAGCTAAAAGAAGAGTAGATCAAAAATGGGCACGATGCTAGTCGGGCCGTACTTTTAATCACCTTCAACATCATGTCGCATCTCCGGAAGGTTGATGAGAACGCCTTTACATCCTTCGATGAACGCGAGTCGAACAGACTGGGCCTTATCTTGTTTTCGCATAAGCCATGCTGTCCATGCTGAGCGATGCTTCCGTGCAAATTCGGCTCCGTTCTTCTCTGAGAAGATCTCCCCCATGACTTCTGTTGCCAATAGTCGTATTTGCACATTCTCTGTAGCGAGCTCGGCCTCCAGCTGTGGTATCACGTTGGCCAATAATGAAGGACACGACCGACTGAGTTCCCGAATCAGGTCATGAGCCTCCTGCACCTTGTCATAGTCTTCGAGTTTGGCATTTGAGGTGATTTCATTCGACAGGTGTTGACAGACATGCTGTTGCAACTTATCTGCGACGGTATTGCAAACAGAGACCGCAAGTCGGTGAGGCGGGTCGTCTGGACGCTATTGTACAGGACAGTCGTTCAGACGAGGACCAGAGAGAAGCTAGTGTGTGACGCACATTGTGTTTATCGGCAAACTGATCCAAGATAACCAATAATACTTCGGTAGGTAGCGTATTACACTCATCAATGAGTGCAATAAGGATGTCCGTCATAAACAGCTCTATCTTCTTCGCAAACTCGTGCTTCACCAAACTAAAGAAACTCCGGAATGCGTCTTCCATGAGCTCCTCGGCCTTGGGCAAGTCGCAGACCAGAACAACGCTTTTGACAGTTGACAGCGACTCCAGTAGATGGTAGTATTCGCTGTAGTACGGAGAGTCGGCACCCTTGAGACCAGTGGTGAGTTGCCGGAAGAAGAAAGCAAAGATGTCGGCCAGTTCATCTTGGGTATAAGGAGCATCCGGAGCGTACAGTCGTAGAAGATCAGCAAGACAGCAGGCAGCGTACGCCTTAACGCCTCTATCCTTGTGGAGGAGGATAGACTTGTTGACGAGCTCCTTTCGTACGCCTGACAAGGACTGTGTGTCCACGAGTTCTTGGTCCATATCTGCAAGCTCCTTATGCAGCACCTTGAGTTTCTTTAGGAGAGCATCGGTAGATAGCCCTTTTCCGACGAGCTTCTCGTGAAATTTGAGCTTCTTGGGAGACGATTGGCCGGCCCCTCGCGTTTGGGCCACCATTATGATGTGAAATGTGAGGAAGCGGGAAAGGGGTAAGATTGACACGAAGACGCGTCGGATGGGTATCTTGTTTCGTAGATTCGTGCGCGTGAGGTGTCGGCAGGAAGCAGAATCGTGTGCGAGGGGTATTCAGGTATGTCGCATTGTGTCGTGGTCGTCGCAAGGAGGAAAGGAGGAAGCAGACAACAAACTCACGACGCGACGCGCCTCAAGCGGTAACCGCGCACGCGGCACGTGACCATATATTTCTTGAAGTCGAGATGTCGCAGCGGTCCTCGGGTTTGCCAATTGCCCTCCATCGCGTCTCTACCTCCGTCGTCCTTGCTTTCTTCCCGCGTCGTCGACTTCGATTGCCAAGATTAGCCTGCGGAGAAGAAGATGGCTCCATCCGGAATTCCCCCGAAAAGAGCGTTGCCTTCCAAGGAGTCTACACTCTTCAAGGAGCTGCTCAATCTTTACGAATCAAGACAGCTCAAGAAAGGCCTCAAAACCGCGGACCAGATTCTCAAGAAGTTCCCCGAGCACGGAGGTGAGCAGGCTTGGACACCATGCAAGCGCAAGATATTGCTTACAGTGCCTCACAGAGACGGTATGCATGAAGGGACTGATCTTGACGCATATGGGACGTCGAGAGGAGGGCATAGACCTCGTTAAGAAGGGCGTTAGATTGGACTTGACCTCACATATCGTGTGGCATGTGTTTGGGCTGATTCAGAAGGGAGAGAAGAACTACGAGGAAGCGTTGAAATCTTATACGCAAGCCTTGAAATTCGACAAGGTACGTCGCAACCGGCTTTATGTCCCTTCTGATTACTGAGGGAACCTTTTGGCGTGTCATAGGAAAACATGAATATCTTGCGCGATGCAGCTCACCTTCAGACGCAACTGCGACTATTTGATGGCCTTGTCGATACGCGTCATACCCTGCTCAAACTTCGCCCTAATCTCCGTCAGAATTGGATTGGACTTGCGGTGGCGTATCATTTGAATGGGAGCATAGATGAAGCCAAAAAGGTGCTGGAACATTACGAATCTACTTTGAAGGTACGTCCAGCCAGTTGTTGTACCTCGAATACCTACGCAAGCATACACAGAACATTCCAGATTACGACGTAGAGCACTCTGAAGTGCTATTATATCACATACGCCTCCTAGAGGACCTCGGGCTTTACCAAGAAGCGGTCAGCCTACTGGACGTCAACGCAAAATCTAGAGCTATCATAGACCGTACCGCAATCATGGAGTACCGAGGTTCGCTCAACTCTCGTTATGCACGAAAACCTCATGTTCATAAGATTCACTTTTTCTAGCACGCTTACTAACGAAATTGGGCGAGCACGACGAGGCTGAGCAGACATGGCACGCCCTCATTGAGCAGAATCCCGACTCTTACGAATACTTCCGGGGATACTTCTCCAATCGTTCTATCGACCTTGGTACGACGCATTACATCGGATTCCAAACAATTTCTGATCAATGAGATTCGTAGATAATATTACTAAGGAGACCCGTCTAAAGGCAGTCGAATCACTACGCGAGTTCTCCTCCCAGCTTCCTCGAGCTGCTGCGCCACGGCGCCTTGCGCTTGATGTTGCAGTAGGTAAGCATGGTATCATATCGATTGGCTCATTGGTCTCATTCATCGCACCTCAGGGGATGAGTTCAAGGCTCTTGCTGAGCCGTACCTATTTTCCGGCCTTGACAAGGGTATTCCGTCGCTTTTCGCAGACATCAAGGCGTTATATCGCGACGATGAGAAGCAACACGCCATTGCGAGCATCGTCGAAGCTTTGCGCGAGCGGCTGTCTTCTCAACCACAGTCCAACTCTTCTGAATCCGAACCTCCCACCACGTACCTCTGGACACTGTACTTCCTTGCGCAACATTACTCACACATATCCGACCATCAACGCGCCTTGCAGCTGTTGGATCTCGCTCTGGAGCACACCCCCACTCTACCAGAGTTGTTGATGTACAAAGCACGCGTGTTGAAACGTCTAGGAGATCCGTTCGGAGCAGCACGGTCGATGGACGAAGCGCGTGTGCTTGATCTACAGGACAGGTTCTTGAACACCAAATGTGCGAAGTATCGTCTGCGTGCAGGTTTGGAAGAAGAGGCACAGGAAGTTCTCGGTTTGTTCACCAAGGTGCGTAACCTCTCTGTACCATCTCGCGCACCTCATCTTACGATGGCTCTCTTCGGGTAATAGAAAGACGCGTCCAGTCCCGCTGCCGATCTTGAGGACATGCAATCTCTTCTGTTCCTTACAGAGGACGCCGATGCACAGAAGCGCAACGGTGCTTATGGACTCGCTCTGAAGAAGTATCATGCTGTGCAGAAGGTATTCAACGAGGTCGAAGACGATCAATATGACTTCCATGGGTATTCCCTTCGACGGTTTACCTTGAATATATACCTTAAGTAAGCGCATTCTGCTTGCTTTCAGAAAGTGTTTTTCAACAGCAATATACCTAGCCTAATTCCATGGGAAGATCACTTGCGATCACACCCAGCGTACATCCACACAGCCATCGCCGCTGCCCAGGTGCGTGGCATCCCATTCGCCTGAGCGCCACTTCCTGAATGCGTTCCAGATATACATTGAACTTCACGATGATCCTAGTCTAGCAACAAAAGCTTCATCGTCAAGTCACCTGTCGGAAGCTGAGAAGAAGGCCAAGAAGAAAGCCAAGAAGGCCGCTCAGAAAAGTCAAGAGGAAGCAAAGAAAGGTACATACATTCTCATCGTTCATTCTCGTAATGTCCCTGATACTGGTCCATCACAAGCTGCGACTCAGGCCGCTTCCACGAACGAGGACAAGGGACTTGAGCCTACAGCCCCCAAAGATGACGATCCCACCGGCACGAAACTGCTAGAACATGCGGGCGCGCTGGATCGAGCTTGGAAACTCTTGAGCCCATTGGTCACGTTGGCCGAGGACAACATCGACGCGCAACTGGTCATTTACGATGTCGCCGTACGACGGAGTACGTACTCTTCTTCTATATTGTTGTGTTCCTAGTTAACGTAGCTGTAGGTAAATATCTGCAAGCCGCCAAAGCCCTCAAACAAGCCAAGTCGTTAGATGCTGACCACCCTGAACTGCATTTGCGGCTGGTTGACTTCCGTCAGCGAGGTATGTCTAGCGCTCTCCGTGGTCAACGACCTGCTCATTCGTGAGTTACAGTATCATCACTGCCCCAAATCCCACCAGAACCTATCGGCTCTGTGGTGAAAGGTGCAATAGCGGAGCTGATCCCCGACGAAGTGTCCTTGGAAACGTACAACTCGCAATACGTACAGCGACACTCAACTTCCGGGAAAGCAGTATTGGCATCTGGCAAAGTTCTTCAGAAGCTAAACACGCCAATCGCTGAAGTCGAGAGTGCATTGTTTGGTGCCTTGAACCCTGAAGTCGTGCTGGACATCCCGGTATGTCCGATCCACCGACCCTTTCCCAGATAGCATGTCCTGAACTTCCGTGCAGACTGCTATTGATGTCCTTGAGCTGCTCAAGAACGTCAAGTCAGAGCGTGCAGAAGAGTTCCGCAATGCCTGCGATGTGAAGTTCGTATCGTCCACAGTCTTCAAGTCACCGAAAGAGCTGGCCGAAATGCGCCTAAAAGCGTTTGCAACCGCTGCAGGAGAGGAGGAGCAGACCAAACCAGAAGAAGCCAGCTAATTTTTGTATACATCTTGTATCCACACGCATTGTAGATATATCCCACACACATGACATCCATTGCTGAGAGTCTTGGACGTTCAAATGAGATTGACTGGCGTTACGCGTAGATGATTGTGGCGTCTGGCGCTCGCGTGGAGGAAGCCGGACGGAGCTCAAACCTTATTCGCACAACTGGAATCCACATCGGCCGTAGCCGAGGGCAAGCAAGCACGCACCGCCCTCGCTATCCTCAAGACATTCTCCCCGCCGCCGACGCTCGCCAAAATGGTCAACATCCCCAAGTACGTTGTTACATTCGTCGAAGTTATGATTCTGTGCTGACTATCCGTTTCATTCGCGTAGAACACGAAGGACTTGTGAGTTTCGGAGGTTGTGTTTAGGTCGGGAGATATCTTGACGTTGATTTGATAGACTGCAAGGGCAAGGCCTGCAAGAAGCACACGTACGTCGTTAGTTTTTGCTTTGATTCTCGATTGTGCTGAGTTGTGTGGTTCTTTAGGCCCCACAAGGTCACCCAATACAAGAAGGGCAAGGATTCATTGGCGGCTCAGGGAAAGCGTCGTTATGACCGCAAGCAGTCCGGTTACGGTGGTCAGACAAAGCCCGTCTTCCACAAGAAGGTGCGTCGCGTACTCTTCGTGTCAAAATCCTTGCTGATAGTTTCGTACGTCTTACAGGCTAAGACGACCAAGAAGGTCGTGCTTCGACTAGAGTGCACAGTGTGCAAGTACAAGGCGCAGCTGTCGCTCAAGCGTTGCAAGCAGTACGTGTCTTGGTCCCGACCCGATGTCCAGCTTGTCTCATTCTTTCGTGTAGCTTCGAGCTTGGTGGTGAGAAGAAGACCAAGGGTGCTGCGCTCACTTTCGTACGTCCCCTGTGTCTTTGCCTGCATGCAACGCCATACTTACTGTCGTCCTTTCTAGTGATTGTGTCTCTTCTCATTGCTTCGTGGTCCATTCATGTCTCCCCACCATTTACGCTCATGCCATCCACTATGTGATATGCAATACTATTGTGCATCAATGCATCACACGCCAAAACTGTATTTCTTACGACGAGCTTGACAATGTGTGAAGACATCTGGAGATGAAGTTCAGACCACCAACGTCCGATCCGTGCTTGGAGCTGCTGCAGGAGACTAACGTGGTATTGGACATATGGACGTTCAGAGACGGTCAGATCTAAAGTACATGCGTTGCGAGATAAGTATGCAACAATGAAGGATGTAGGATGTGAGGTATAGATGGTGCGGTATGCTGGAACACATGGAAGATATAAAGATATGATGAAAGATGCGCATATGCATAATACAGAGCTGAGGAACGTTCTTCGTCGCCACTAGACCGAGGGTGCAGCAGAAGATGCCTCTGAAGGCGGAAGGAGCAAACCTGGATCAACATCCATCTTGACCTTATCTGCCCACTTGCAAACCATTTGCACGACACCGTTCATGTTCTCGACTTTCGACATCACGACAGTCTTGAACGCGGTCTGGTGTTGCTGGATCTGTTCAGCGGTCTGATTCCTGTGTTCGTCGAGTGCTGGGTGCAGGACCTCTTGGCGAATGCGCTGCTTCATGTCAGGGAGTATGTCGTTACCCTGCATAAGTTGGGTGATCTGCTGTAGCAGTTCAGGCGACAAGCCTGCGGATGTGGCGGGGGCCGAGGATGCTCGTTGAGAAACAAGGAGGGCGACCTGAGCGGTCAGAGCCTCTATGTCCTGGCGCGACCGTTCGACAAGGTCCCGGCGGGAGGCAGCGATCTAGTATAATATATGAGCCAGGTGTACAAAAACGTCGAGCACTACAACCTCGTACCTCTTCCATCATCCGGTTAGACTGCGCCAACTCTGCTTTCAGACGTGTGTTCTCTTGCTCCAACGCGTTGTTCCGATGAATCTGCTCGACCACTTCGTTCGTAAGCCCCCTCACATCTCGATCCAAGCCCGCGACTTCCGCCTTCACAGGAGTCATCGCAGTAACTTGCGACTCCAACTCTTCCGCACGCTTCTCCGCGGAGGTCTTCAACACCTTGACCTCGTCCTCCAGCTCTTGCTTCAGCTCTTGACTAAGATCCGACTGGAGCCCGTTGGCTAAGTTCTCCACGGCGTCGAGCTTCGACTCCATCGAGGTGAAGCGCTCCGTAAGCGACTCGTCAGCGTCGTTCAAGAGGTCCTCAATGGCATCCTCGTCGCGCCCAGTCGATTCGCTCGCTTCGCGTGATATGCGTCGCCGTTTCTTGGGGTGCGACACAGACCCTTCCTCGTCGCTGTCAAGGTCCATAGACGAGGCTGTGCCACTGCGGGACCGGCGCAATCGAGGGGGAGGGGGAAGGGGAGAGCGCTTCTTCGACTTCGCCTGGGCATGCAGACTGAGAGTGGCGGCTTTCAAGTTGTCTATCATGCCCTTCATCTCCTCGAACTTCTGTACCAGATGGGAGTTCAAAGAAGCGTCATCCGCAGCAAGGTGCCACAAACCCGACTGCGCAAATTCTGCTACGGCGGAGTTGAGCATGCGAACCATCCCAGCCCTTATCCGTTCGTGCTTCGCCTTATTCTTGTTGTGAGATTGCAGCTGCTCGGCAGTAGGGCGCACGGATCGGAAGAGTGCCGTATGCTCTTTGACCTGCTTTTCGGCATCGGCAGCCTTAGAGGAGATTTGCATATAACGGTTGAGAAGCCTGGACGAAGTTAGCATGAAGCACAGCGCAAGCACATAGGACATCACGTACTGCAATCGCGTTGACCACTCCTTAAACTCTTCTTTCACCTCGACCTGGACCCCGTTCTCATCTCCCATGGCACTCTCGAAGTCAATATGCGGGTGCGGGCTGGACGGAGGGGTGTCGTCGAGCTGATCGACTTCGGGAGAGCTCGATCTTGCTTCTTCGGAATCGTATGGGACCAGTCGTCCACTGAGTGGCACTCGAGGGGCGGGTAGGTTCGGGGAGGTGGTGTCAAGTTTAGGAGAGTCCTTTTCAGGTGGACGACGCGTTTGAGCATCAGCCATTGTGTAGGATTGAACGACGCCTGTAATAGGATGGACGAGAGAAAGAGACAAAGGCGGAGGCGGTCGAGTAGATGGAGGAGGTAATGAAGGCTGTTTATGGGCGCTCTGAGGTTCCTCGTGTAAAGTAGCTGTAGACGCTGGCGGCGGTACCGTGCTCGTCGACTCTCCGTTCGTCGTTTTCGTTTTCGCTGAGTGCAGGGATGTAGAGCTTGAAGCCTTCGGATCAGGAGCCTTGGGTATTTACTCAATGAGCATATATAAATGATCAAAGTCGAAAAGATACCTACAGGCGTCAGACCAGGTGCAGGCGAGCTCTCCGTGCTAGGAACTGGTGGGCGTGGTACGTTCTCCGATACTTCTTCAACGGCAGAGGTAGGCTCTGGTCCTCCTGATTGACCGTGTTCAGCAATAGGGAGAGCATGAGAGGGTCTAGGTCGCGGGTCCTTCGTGGCCGTCGCCTTGTGGTGGTCCTCCTGACGCGACTGGCTACTGAGCTCTCCCTCCTCCCTAACGGTATAGTTGCTCGACGCGATGGAGGGACGCCTACGCGACCGGTGTCGAGCTTTCTTCTTCTCCGGTTGCCTGTCGGTACTTGTGCTACGTGATCGCCGGTGTCTGCCCGTCTTGCGTGGGGTCGGTGTATTGCCCCGTTCGCGACTGTAAGAACGCGATCGGTCGCGAGCCCTGCCTCTGCCTCGAGTGGGCGTATGCTCCCTCCTGCGCTCGACAGACGGTGACCTTGAACGATGTCTGGACCGCGATCGGCGACGGGAACGCGACGGACTCCTCTCGTATCTTGAACTTCTATACGTGGATCTTGTAGGTGAATGCGAGCTTGGACGTGCATAAGGACGTTTGGAGTGATTGGTGCTTGAAGGAGACGACGGCGCTACGAACTCCGAGATTCTGTGGGTCTCGGTTTTGAGAATTACTTTGCGTACAGTGGCACTTATTCCGGGTATCGGAGCATCGTCCCAATCTGGATGCCAGGGATGTACGTAGTAGCAGTCTCTACGTTTGCAGCCTAGTCCGCCGTCTATACGTTTTAAAGGTTCCCCAGTTCCGCTGAAAGCCTGACGAGTGTATCAGATCGTAAAGACAGAACCAGCCATGGTAAGGGGTACGCACGAAGCACCTGACTGTCATGGCGTTCTACGACGTTCGCTGGGACTGCAGAGCACACAGAGAAGGGAAGGGGAAATGGTCGCGATGGAATCAGTGGATGGAGGAATGCATTCGACTCGGAGGTGAAAATGAATGCATGGCCGCGGCCCGCAACGCGCGACCACATGGCACGCCACTCTTTGTTTTCGCCATCATCTTTCCGGCACTTACAATTGTCTTTCTACAAGTCACTTCGCGTAACAGATAACTCAGCAGCTCCCATCAAACTCAATCGTAACTTACTACTTGAACGCCATTTCAGAAGTTTAATCTGCGTGCAATTGAAAGCCACGACAGTGGTGATTCTAGGGATACATATGACGTTACATCTCAGACTGTAATGCAGATTGGTATAGTAGTAGGGTAGCAACGTAGGGTATTAAGAATATAGAACAGACCCCTCTAAGGCTAATCACGCACAAAGATCAACGAAATGACGATCACAACTCCATGCATACCCAGCACACTCCAGAGCGAAGCAGCGTATCCTTGATGCTGTGACAACGCGTCCAGAGGCAGTTTCTTGTTCACACTGAGCGAGATCGAAGAGACGATCGCAATGCCGATCGTCGAGCCGATCTGGAAGGACGTGTACAGGATGGCGCCGACGACGCCTTCTTCACCCTTCGGTGCGCCAGCCATGGTGGTGACACTCGCGCCGACGTACGCAAGCGCAACGCCGGTCATGTTGATGATCATACCCGGGAAGATGTATGACCAGTAATTGTCTTCGGTGTCGGCAAGCGCGAAAAGCGTGACGCCGACGGCCATGAAGACTTGTCCGACCACGAGAAGGATGCGACGGGGGACAAGGTGGCCGTAGGATCCGACGACAAGGGTAGAGATACCTCCCGTGACACCGAAGGGAAGGAAGTGGAGGGCGGCTTTAATGGGAGACCAGAGGAAGAGGTCTTGGAATACCTGGACCAGCTGCAGCTCAGCGGCCATGAGGTTCCAGTAGACACTATTACAAGCGAAGATGAGCTACATTGCTAGTTCGAGACGGGAATGATTTACATACCTCCAAGCGTAGAAGAACATGACAGTAAAGTTCTTGTTGAACCAAGTTCGGGGAGGTATAGCAGGGTCCTGCACATACTGTTCCACAAAAAAGAACCCAACGAAGAACACGATGGAAAAGACGAGAGTGGTAATGATCTGAGGAGTTCCCCAGCCCTTCGCTCCGCCGTCAGAGACAGCATACACGAAGAGAATGAGACCGCCAGTGAGGACGGTAATGCCCGGCATATCAATGCTGCGCTTGACCCTCTGATCCCGAGTAACGACTTTCGGCAGGAAGAAGTACGCCAGGACGGCGAAGGGAATGGTGGCGATACCAATGAGATGGAACACCCATCGCCACGATGCCTTCGCAGTGAGGACACCGCCGAGCACAAAGCCAATTGCGTTTCCGACGGCACCGAATGCGCCATACAGACCAAGAGCGCGACTCTGCTCGCTAGGATCTGGGAAAGACTGCACGATCATGGCAATGGCGGATGGGATAGTCATTGCGGCGCCCAGGCCAGATACGGCGCGGAAGACGATGAGCATGATGGGGTCAACGCTGACACCGCAAAGGATGGAGAAGACGCCGACTGCGAGGTATCCAATGACGAAGACGGGTTTGGGGTGGAAGATGTCTGAGAGACGACCAGCGGGCACTTGGAATGCGCCGAAAGTCAGGGTGTAGGCGGCGAGCACCCATTGCAGCATACCCAAGGTAAAATTGAGATCTTCGCCGATCTGAAAAGTCTGTCAGACCACGAAATCACTTCCAGAGAAAATATTGACGTACAGAAGGAAGAGAAGCAATGGACGCGCACGCGTTGAAAATGTCAAAGAACTGTGCTGAGCACAAAACGGCGAGAATAGCGGCCTTGCGAAGACCTCTTGGTGTGTTTGGTGTTGAGTCATTCAATTGGGCTTCGACAGAGGGTGTGTCGAGTTTGGGTGGGATTGGCTGTTCGTTGTCGACTTCAGACGAGGAGCAGCGAGTTGATGAGCCAGGAGAAGTAGGAGAAGACATTTTGTGGGGGGAAGGAGGTGGTTCTGTCTGAAAGACTGCTGTGAGATGAGGACTGGAGAGTGTTCCCCGTCCATGTTGCAGCTTTTATACGCATTGCAGTCCTGAAGAAGTTCGAGTAGATTCAGCATTTGTATGCGCAGGTGCCAAGCTGGGAACGCACCTCAGAGAGTGGATTGGTCTATTCGAAAGCAGAGGCGTCGTCGAAGGCGTTGACGGCTGACTCGACGTGATTCTCCGCACTTCATCGTTCGTAAATGCTGAATAAGGCTTGTGAGGACCCAGCTTGAGTCCGAGGGCATGGTCAGAATATGGGTGGAAAACGAGAAGACCTGGAAGATGGCAGTTGGCAGAGGACCCACCGTACTCCGAGCGGCAGACGCCTATAACAGCGGCAGCGCCAGGACATGGCTATACAACTTCTGCTGCGAATACCCACGATTCAACCTATGGAACACACTCGAGATTCGGAGAATAGTTGTCAAAGGAGTTTATTAACGGAGTACTAGACATGAAACTACTACGCAAGAGCCACGAAGACAAGAACGCGAGCCAATCTATGAAAGACAATCTGAGTGCGAGACCATGATGCAACATACATCGTCAAGAAAATACAAAGCCGATACTGGGGATACAAAGACGATACTGGAGATACAAGCTTGAAGAAGAACAGAAGCTGAAACCGAGTCGCGAGAATTGATACAAATCTGAGTCCATAAGCTCGAGTCCACAAATGCTAGGGGAAAGAAAAACCGAATGATCCAAGGCGAAGTCCGAGACAGTGATAAATCGAGGTAAAGACAAAGGAAGATGAGAGAGATAGAAGAGGAGAGTAGTAAATCAAAAATTACAAATCTAGATGGTTTGTAAAGCGAAGACAGAAGGACCAAGCGACGACGACTCTGAGAGGAGGAGAGAATACTTATGAAGGGCTATGAGGCACGACGACGACGGTTGAAGGAGGATGAGACGGCTGAATCCTGAGACGACAGGAGGACGACGGTAGCGGTGGGAGGCGAGGTGGCCAGTGGCTAGCACTGGGAGCGGCGAGGAGTGGAGGCAAAGGCCACGACGAATTTGAGCGAGTTGCAAGTGACGAACAGCAGGTGAGAAGCGACGAGGAGCACTTGGAAGCGAGAGCAGCGCGGAAGACTTGCGAAAGCGAGAGCTGATGCGAGTAGATGAAGCGGCGAAGGCAAGTGGAGTTGTTTGAAGGTCTAAGAGAGGGTCTAGTGAGTAAACGTCGTAGAGGTCAAGAAAAGAGTAGCTTACAAGTTTATGCGTAACGCGATGCTTGCCTGCCCGGAATTGAACACGGGACCCGGGGTAAATCACGGGTTACATGAGCTGAAGAAGAGTGTCAGAAGATTCTGGTACTGATGATCGAAAGAAAGAAGGGACTTACCGAAAGCATAAACGAAATTTGAGGTGAAGAGGTTGCGCCTTGTGGACCAATGAGCAGCGAAGAGCGAAGTTGCAGAGGAGAGCAAGTTGTCGAGAGAGAGCAAGATTGCAGAGCAGAGCGAGATGGTAGAGCGTATAAGAGCTATGCAGAGAGAGATACGATGGTGGAGGTCGTCGTCGTCGTCGGAAGAGATGGAGAAGGCCAATGTTGTCCGGTTGATAGTCGAAGGAAGAGAGAGTGGTAAAGAGGTCGTCGCCGTCGTCGTGCTAAGGGGGAAGCGAAGAGGTGAGTCATCGTCGCGAGGTCCTATCTACTGTGGCTGGTACCTAGTATGAAGATAGAAATGCAGAAGACAAAATACAAAGGAAGGAAAGATAATTGAGAAAGAGACTCTGATAATGATAGACCAAACAAGACCGAAATGAGAGACAAGGAAAAAGACAAGGAGAAGAGTTTGATTAGAGAAGGTTCAATGGAGTAGCCGCGGCTTCGTCGATGAGTTTCTGTCGGGCTTCGAGCATCTTGCGCTGAGCACCTTTGAAGCTACAACATGATCAGAACGGAGGACTACAACAGACGCAGAAAAACACTCACGTAAGCTTTCGATCGCCCCCAATTACGCGCCTCTCCAAGACTGTCTTTCTCTTCTGGGCTTGTGCAACTGCGATGCTTGTGACCAGTGCATGTGGAACATATCGCTCGGGCTACAAGACGCTGCAAGTCAGACAAAGATAGCAGAAATGATAGGAGAATGAGACGTACGTGAAGTTGCTTCATGCGCTCCTCAACCTCCATCTCAGTAACCACTCGCGCAATGGGATCTTCGATGTCAAGAGCTTTGATTGTGGGTGGCTAGTTCCAAATGAGCACATGAATCATGAGCTGACGATGTGAGTGACGTACCTCATATTGGTTCAATGTGCTTCGGTGAGAGCGGTCCATCATCTCGGCGCAAGCCACTCTATACTGCATGTCCCAATCCTCGTCATCCTCGTCAACCAATGTTTCCTCGCGGAGGACAGGCGAAATTGCGGGAGGCGATGCGAGAGTTCCTGTCGAATTGCTGGAGGAAGCGACGGGAGCGACGACGGACTCGATGTTGATAGCCTGGTCGGAGTGTCCAGGAATGTTGTCGACGAGAGCGGAGGTGGGGGCGGGGGCAGGCTGGGCGAGAGGCTGCTGTTCCGGTTCAGCAACTTCCCGCTCAGCCGGCTGTGCAACGACGGTCGGGATAGAGTGGCGGGGGACAACAAGATGACCGTGACTGGCGCAGAAGACGACAGGAGGAGGCGAGTCAAGAAGGGAAGCCCAGACGATGTCGAGGGAACTCTTGGCGTCCTGGATATACGCGATGGCCTTATCGACATACTGAGCGTGCACAGATTGGGATCCACCAAGGAGCGAGGGATCCGAGTGCTGTCGGAGGCCGCGGGAGATGAGGAGACAGACGGCGAGCAAGACGACCACCAGGTTAATTGCGGCCAGGTACGCGAGTGGATTGCTCAGCGACGGATACGGAACAGTTGGAGTCGGCGGGAGCTGAGGGACGCGAGTGGGCAGCGGCCAGCGAAGGGCCTGGACGAAGGTGGCGACGTTAGTCTGAGAGACCGAGATGATGGCGACGAAGAGAGTAAGGACGTCGGCGGCGGCGGACTGGATGCTGTTGACGAGAGGGGCGAGAAAGACTTCGTACGCGTGAGGGTTGAAGATGCCGGTGCCGGCAAGGAAGAGGAAGAAGAACATGATGGGGATAATTGCTGGTGGGTTGGAGTGGAAGGTGTGACGAGCGAAGGGGGTACACGGGAGCGGTGGATGCAGTCCTGGAAGAAGGGCGACCGGCCCCCTTTATAGAAAAACGAAGGAGGGGAAGACGCGTCGCGTCGCGTCTTGTTGAATGCGAATCAACTGAGCACATGACCGACGCGACGCGACGGGGGGCGCATCACGGTGTACGGGCACTGTGGCGTCGACGCTTCGCCGGCGTGCAACTCGAACACTGTCAACGATCGGGACCGGCCGAACGAAGCAGGGCCCTCGGGGTAGGTACCGCAACACCCGAAATCGTCGTCTACAAAGAAAATGTCAGTAGTTGTCCCATGTTCAAGGGTGAAAACACATACCACAGATGAATCTTTGCGAATGACGAGCAGATTCGAGTTCACGACTGAGGGGGCCTGAAGAGCCATTCGGACTGATCGTGACGGTCGCGATTCAGCTCTGACGCGATCTTTCTTTCTATCCAGACTCTTGTCGCGCTGACCATGAACAAAGAGCTAGTGTAGGTGGACTGACGAGGTGGTGGTCGGCAACCACAAAAAAGTCGACGCTCTCAGAGTCACTGCCCAATCATCAGTGATAAACACACGTGACCGCGTCTCGGACTCTCGGCAAAGCTCGGCCGACTAGCGCGCCTGCGCGTCGGTAGCATCGTCACTGAGTCCGACATCCTTCACGACCTCTTCAGCCCCTTCTTCCGTCTTCCATCACTACTGCTCGTGGCAAAGATGTTGCTGATACCCACAAACACATCGGATCGTATACCTAGTCAAGAGCTTCGGCACGAGGTGTGATGAAATCTCAGTCGAAGTCCTCAAGTACTGTACTGTACCGTAATCTGTACCTCCTCGGACTCCCGCTCATCATTTCAGCACTTTCATACAGACTTTTGGCCATGCAAACTCTCTGTCTCTCTTCTTCTTTTCAACGGAGCTCTATCTTATATTCCGTTCTATTCTGCATACAAAATGTAGAATCCATGACAATTTACTCTATTCTAGATGACAAAAGATCCGGATCATGTCTATGGGTACAAGCCAACGATGTGAGAAGAGAAGAACGACTCAGAGGACAGAATGAAAAAGCCTGGGTCGTAAAGAAAAGCCTTCGGCCAAGGACACGAAGGCGACGTACATACAACATAATTACGAGTTGCTCTCTATCGTGGTGCAAAAAGTCCGTTGAACATTCTACGTCTACAGTTGTGAATAAAGTGAAGCTGATTGTTCCTGTGCAGTGTAAAAAGGAGACCGCATACATGCGGATTACGTGAGGTGTGTTTACACCATTTCCGTCGCAAAGCTGCTCTTGTCGCTCTTCTCTAATGGTTCTGGAGGTGAAATATCAACCTGAGTCCGGCTGTCTGAGTCGAGACGGTCGGCTGTGTTGAGGTACGGCTCCAGGATCACAGAGCCCGCCTCTTCATCTCGTGGAGCGGGTTCAGTGGTAGACAGACGACCCATCTCGATGGCTGAGGTCCGCTTCTCCTCCTTGGATTGTTGCCCGACCAAGCCAATACCGCGCATGCCAAAGACTGCTACTATCAATGCAAGAACGAGAGCACCGACGCAAGTCCAACCTGCAGCTCTGAAACCCGTCATAAGAACTTGGGGGTCAGTAGCAGAGAGGGCCGAGTTAGCCGGCATCTCGTTGAATTTCTTTGAAACTGAATTGGCGACGCTGGACGAAACAGCAAGGCCGATGGAAGTACCGAGCTGAGCGAATACATCAGCTTCGTCCTCGCAGACAAGTATATGCATTGCAACGTACCCTTGTAGCAACGCCGAAGATGCTACCCGCAAGAGCTTGAGAGTTTCTGTCGAATGACAAACACACTTGCATATTGCCGACGGTGTAGGCGAGATCAAGTACTGGTAGAGTAATCATGACAATGAACGTCATGGCCCAGTAACTGGCGTGCACGTTGACGAGAGCGAAGACGATACCGGATACCTGGACGATCATCTCAGCATATGGGTCTCAATAAACAGGAAATATATAAAATGCTTACGATGCAGGACATCAAGCCAATGAGCACCAAAATTTGGCCAGGAACGACAGCAATCAAATAACCGGTCACTAGGTTCGTGAGTAGTCCCTAGAGTCAAATGATGAGTACACAAACATTGCCCACATCGATGACCAACTCACCGAGATTCCCATAGGAATAAGCCGCACAGCCGACTGAAGAGGTGTCAAAAGGAGGATCTGTTGCAGGTAGAGCGGAACAAAGTACGAGAGTGTGTTGAATCCCCACCAGCCGAACATGACCACGAAGATGACAGGTCCCATACGCGTTCCAGGACGAGTGAACATGCTCATGGGCAAGAGAACAGACTGTCCCTTGGCTTCACGGCGCAGCTCCCACCACACGAAAGCGCTGATGATGAGGAAGGCGGTTCCGAGCAATGACGGGATGAAAGGGGTGGCCCAACCTTTGGGTGCTGTGATGGATTCACTTGATTGTAAAGTTCAGCATGGGGTACAACTTGTATGACCATAAGACACTCACCCAAGATCGTAGACTAGCAGACCCAATCCTCCGGTGCTAAGAATTGCGCCAATCCAGTCGAGTCCCTTGTTGTAACGCTTCTCAGCCTGGTCTGCGGGAAGAACAATCCAACCCATGACACACAGAACGAGACCCAGCCCTGCTTGCAGGCCGTAGATAGCTCGCCATGAGATTGAGGACTGCGCCAAGATACCACCTGCACAGATTACGCGTCAGCAAATGTCAAGACATCACGCTATCGAAAGTGAGGCTCACCGAGAATGAGACCGACAATGTATCCAATTGGCTGTCCCGCCCCAAGAATAGAGAAAGCCCGATTCTTTGCTTTCCCAGGAGGGAAGTATGACGAAATCATAGCGATGCCAGCCGGTGTATTCGCAGCTACAGTAATATGTCAGACAATAAATGCGACAACGTCATCATGCATCCTTACCTGAACCAATTCCCTGAAATGCGAAGAACAGAATGAACGTCCATGCATTCGGTGCTAGCGCAGCTGCGACACTCCTGAGCGAAGAGGGAAACGATGAATGGTTGAACGCGTGTGATACCCGCAGCAACTCACCAGACACTGAACCAAGCTGAACCAACAAGAAACATCTTTTTGCTCCCGATAATATCGGCTATCCTTCCGAGTAGGAGCAAAAGACATCCATAGGAGAGACTGTGGGCATATTGAGCACACGTGATCGAATAGCTATTCCAAAGACATACGTGTAGATGTTGATCGGCCACTGCAGTTCCGCTTGTTTGAAGTGCAGGTCGTTACCGATGGTGGTAATTGCGACGGCCGTTGCACCAGTCAGAAAAATCTGGAAGATGCGTTGAGTATTGATTTTCGTTCGGCGCGAAGGGGACATACACTGAGCACAGTGACACCGCAAATTGTGACGGTGATTAGAGCGTCCTGTACAGACTGGCTCATCTTCGTGGACAACATAGCGGCAATGCAAACGTTCCGTGAGGAGATCGTGCAAGGCTCTGTGGTCAATGACTTCGAGAGCAGCTGAGAGTCGATGAAGACCTTCCAGATGTCGACAAAACCAAGGCAGGAATGCGGCGAGGAAACTTGCGAGACGCAGCCATCTTCATTCTTGCGAGCTCGTCCTTTTCAATGATGGGTCGATGCCACCGATTCCGAAGCCGGTCGAAGTAAATTTTGAAAAGTAAGGACGCGTCTCCGGATCTTACCCACCACCGTCCAGAACGTTCGAACCCCAAATTTGACCCGACGGGAATGATGAGGCGGTCATCAACGCGTAAAGCAGAAAGCTTCTCATTGTCATAAGGTGGCGGGTCTGAAGACAGAATAAAGGTGCTGTCTTGAGTCCTCTCGTACTCGTCGAGGAGACGTACGCGCGTGAAGAGAACTTCCTTGAGATACGTGGTGGTTGGTGGCAGAAAATGCCAAGATCGCGATCTCGATCATCATTGTGGCACTCGTGCCTCCCGATGCCGGGTTAAAGCTAAGTTGCCGGCCGTTACACATCCTACTTGACTTCTCAGATTCAGAATGACCACCGAGCGAGAGCATCCTGAATTATGACGGCTGGTAAGACGAGTCTGCGTCCATGCAAGCAAATAGAAAAACGTGAAGTCCTATCTCTTGTCGCTTATAACAGATCTCCAGTTCGATCCTCGTCGTAGAAATGTCTCCATGACTATTCGGACAATATTCGTCCGTTTGGACTGGTCAAAGCTTACGACGTGTAGACTGGTGTAGCTCTACCAAGGAAATACGTCTCAGCACGCCCTAGTCACCAAAGGAAAAGGCTCACCAGTCCCCTAGTCTCCATCGTCGGCGCATATGGAACACATCCGGCCAGCAGCCGACGCTACGATTCATCTCCATGATGCGTGTAGAAACACACGGGTTTTGTGTCCATTCAACTGATACCGACAAGTTTCAGTGGACATCCCGCGAGTGAAGTAGTGGATGCTTGAGATGGAGAGTAATATATACAAATGGTATTGTAGTCAAACACTGCACGATGGAGGTCGGTCTATTATGGATTATCCTATGCGAGATCAAAGCAAGAACAGAGGTGGCGATGAAAGAAATACACGTAGTAAAGCATTGCGACAAACTAACCGTAATTCAGTCCTTCTGCTGGTCCACTGCTTCCACCACCACTTCTTCCTCCAGGACCGCTCCCACCGCCACCACCACGATTGCGGTCTCGACGGCCTGCACCAGGTCTGGAAGGAAGATAGTCGGGCTTAGGAGGCAATGGCATTGAGACAGGCTGAGCAAGATGCGGAGGAAGCGTCATTCCGGGACGGTACGTCAAGGGCGGTAGTTGCTGAGGAACGACGTGGGGAACGATATTGTACCCTGGGGGAGGGGGAGCTGTAGCAGGGTTGATAGCACCAGGAGGCGGAGGTGGAAGATTCATATACGCGAGAGTGACCGTCTTAGGCGGCATTGGCGGCGGTCTAGCACGGGGAGCCATAGGAGGTTGAGTGGGAGCGGGCAGAGGCCTGGAGAGCTGTTCGACGTGGTGAGGTTGAACTGGCGGGCCAGCAGGTTGATGGCGCCGCCCGCGTTTGTCAAACTCATGAGAGGCTTCGTACGTAGGAAGACTACAAGCAAGAAACGGTGACAAAGCAGCCAGAACATTGAGCCAAGTACGACAACGCAGAGAGTGACCGGGGAAAGGACGAGTGAGCAGCTGCAAATGAGAGCGGTGAGCGAAAGAAGGGCTGCGCACGTTTTCGGATCGGCTGGCAATGGGTCTGTCCAGAAGTAATCGTGATCAAGGGCTTGGGACGCGGTGAGTCGTTCTCGAGGATTGCACGTCAACAGCTTGTCTAAGAGGTCACACGTCTCAGCCCCGATCCTGTACAACGGTGTCAGCATTGGGTTGTTAGAGGCACACCCAATATAGAAGATACCAACGTATCGTAGGTTTGCTTCAATCGTCGAGGGTATATGGTGAACCGCTTCACGCCTTCACAGCCGGGAAGCAGATCGTGATTGGGCCAAGTGTGCTGGTTCGGCGTGCCACAGAGCTGCCAGATTTTGTCGAGTTGGTCGAGATCCGACGAACCGGGTAGAATTGGCTTCCTCCAAAACATCTCGCCCAAGACACACCTGAAAAGCCGGCCGTTGTCAGCGGATTCTCTGTGACACTGATAGCTCCAAACAATTTGAACCGGAAATCCACGTACCCGATACCCCACATGTCAACTTCGCCACCGTACTGCCTGGCTCCAAGCAACAGCTCTGGGGGGCGGTACCAACGAGTGACAACGCAATTAGTATACTTGCGCTCCTTCACGCGAAGATCATCGCCCTTCCCGGTGTTGACAATGTTGGGGTCATACGCGCGAGCCAAACCGAAGTCAGCTATCTTCAAACTGCCAGTATTTGAGATCAGAAGATTGGCGGCCTTCATATCACGATGCAAGATATGATTCTGTATTGAATATATTGTTAAGCACGGTGGAATAAACGGAGTGATTGACTGAGCTCACCCGATGCATGTATTCCGTTCCTTCCAGCAATTGCTTCATGTAGAGCTTGATCTGGCTCGGCGAAAGCTTGACTCGCTCGTTCTCGAGGAGTCCTGCTAGGTCATGATCCATGTACGGAAACACCATGTACACGGACAGTGGTGACTCTTTGCCTCTGCCTGAAAACCAAAGACAATGAGTCTAGTGTCTGAGTGTCTAGAGAAAGGACGTACTTCGGACGACGAACATATCGACAATGTCCACAATACAAGGATGATGCAGCGCCTTCAAGATTTTGATCTCTCGTAAGGCAGTTACAGGCATACCCTCCTTCTCGTTGTGCATCAAGATACGCTTCAAAGCTACCATAGAGCCTGTCTCGCGATTTCTTGCTTTGTGAACCTCGCTGCAGGTCAATGGTCAGCAACACGCACTGTATTCGTTGACATTACTGTGACGTACCCGAAAGTTCCCTCGCCCAACTTCGTGATGATATCGTAATCCTCTCTCGACCCACAGCCCTCAAATGTCTTCCCATACGCCATCATCTCATCCATCTTGGTCCTGTGCACAGGTTTCCGTGCGCGTACTTGCGCTGGCCGTGACGGACGATCTCTTTCAGGCACAGCAGGTTTGCTGTGGTTGTTGGCATTAACAGAGGGTACAGGCGAAGCGCGCCTAGGAGGGGTCGGTGGCTTCTTCGGCAGAGGAATCTTCACAGTAGCATGATGAGAAGGAAGGTTGATGGTCGGCGGATAACGTGGTGGAGAAGGCGGGGGAGCCAATTCAGGCTGAGGCGGAGGAGACCGAGGACGGTCTGGCGACCGAAGTCGCGAAATTGGTGAACGCGGAGAGAGTGGCCTGCGGGAGGACACTGTCGAACGGGGAGACATGGGACGGTAGCTGTCGACGCCGTTAGGTCGGGTATGTTGATCGCGTTCGTCGTCGGACCGTCTGCTATATCCATCGCCACGCTTCCACCCGTGCCTCGAGTCATGTCCCCGCATATCATCTTCCGGTACATAAGTATCGCTCTCCCATGCCCGTCTACGGTCTGGAACGCTGTCAAGCCTGTACCCGTAGTCCCTGTCCCTCTCGTCGTGCAGATTTCTGGTATACGTGTTTGCAAGAGGAGAACGCGGTGGTGGAAGCCTGTGCTTCTCCCTGGCAGAAGGCCCAGGTGAGTACGGCGATCGCGAGCGACCTGACGATCTCGACCTCGACCTCGAAGGAGTCCTACGATGGTACCGACGAGGTGATCTGTACGTGTCGTCTCGAGAGTCCCAATGGTCTCCTTTCCGTGAGGTCGGTTGTCGGTCGTAGTCGTAGTGGCGGTCGGACTGTTCCCGATCTCGGTTGTGTCGTGGAGAAGAGGGACCATCTTCATGACGACTCCAATGATCTCCATTCCTAGAGGCAGGTTCCGACGGAGGATCCACAGCGGCCGGTCTGGATGGAAGACCCCAGCGCATGTCCGGTAAGCGTTCCTCCTCAGGTGCCCGCCCATGACTGGCATACGGCCCTCTCCCAAGCTGGGTGCTCTCGACCCTGGTCTCCTGCGCAGCTGGCTTCCTTTGTTTGAAAGGAAATGGAATTTTGGCTATAGGCTTGGCCGGCTTGACAGGCGTCGGCGACCGTCGAATGGGAGGTGGAGGGGTGTTGTCGTCTAGTTCACCTTCCTCCGGAGAAGAGGTTGCCTGGCGTTTGTTTGGCCATGAATCCTCGGAATGGGGAGCACTGCGTTTCACAGGTGTGGAGAGCATCTGGGTGATGGGAGCAGCTACTCCTATGCTCGCCACAGACGACGATAACGTCGAGCGAGAGGAGGGCTGGAAATGAGGGGATGGCCAACGTCCGGAGGAAAGAACTAAGCACAAGAGGCGCCCGAGTCGCCCTGCGTATGTGCGCAGGCACGCATGTGGTTATCCGTTCCCACGCTGTCTCGCGACCGAAACCGCAAGGACTCCATCTGCTCTCAATCTCCCTAATTACTGTCAAAGGTGCCGCATGCGAGGTCCATGAAAGGTATGCGTCGCGACAAGAAGTGGCTCGTGGCATCCAATATCATACATACCTGTCTTTGAACGGGGAAGAAACGTACTCTACATGACGGCGAATGGCTATTTGTACCACAAGTCCATCCCAGTCTTGCCCTCGTATTGCTTCAAAAGCTTGGCTACCTCACTCGTGTTGAGATATTTGTTGACCATCAGCATCTGCGCGCAACGAAGTTCAGCACCAAACCGACTATGGCGATAACAGTAGGAACTCACAAGCAGAAAGCTTCGCAGCGCTCGCCAGCCGGCAGCTTGGTGGATTGTCTTCCAGTAGTCAACTATAAAGGCAGTTGCTCCTACAAAATGACCCTCATAAATGAACTTGCGTCTGATATTTACATTCAGATCAGTGCGTAGAGACAAAAATTCCGAAGATCGAACCTATTCAGGAATATCCACCTGTTCCACAGCGCGAGCATAGTCTTGTCTTCGTCTCGGACATCGTCCAACTCGTAGATCTCCTCATCTCTGTCTGTTATCATCCATGACAGCACGCCAAACCCCTCCAAAGGGAGCTTGCTTAGCAGATCGAATATTCGTGGTCCGCCAGGACGACATGAAAACTCGCCATCGGGGAGGAAAGGATACTGGGCGGCGGGACCAAGAGGATCGGTAGGTGGGGGTGGGTCCGGATATTTTGCCGGAAGAGATCCTCTATAGGTAGATGGATCGATGCGAGGAGCTGTCGGCTGCACCGACGACAACACAGGCGATGGTGGACGCTCGATAAACTTCAGTCTTATTTGAGAGGTGAATTGGGTATCCTGCAGCTGAGGTTCGGGTAAAGCATCGTCGATGCCAGGCTCTGTTTTCAGAGGAAGATTGAGTGCGGCTGCCTGAGCGTCCGGATCTTCCTCTACTTTGAGCCCCGCCATGGCTGGAGCTAGTGGCGTTACATGCTGACTGCCAATAGGAACGTGTTCATTAGCGGTGTATAATGAACAATCATCACCGTCGAGCACGCACTCTGGATATTCGAATACAGAATCATCATCTGATGGCTCTGAAGATGATTCTGAAGTCATCAAGGCAGAATCCAGCGTTACAATAAGTTTGCACGCGAACTGTCAAAAAGACGATAAATTCAACGCGTATTTTGGACGAATCAATACATGACTTACCTCCGAAGAAACATCGTCCTCCCATTTTACGTCTACCTTAGGGTGATCCCACTTCAAGTGAAACTGAAGCACATCGCGGTTCTTGAAGTCGCCATGAGTACTGCAACACGGACATCGCCATGAAGTCATGGTAGCCCGCCTCTCCTCGAATTTCCCTGGCACATCCGGATCATCAGACTCATCGCTGTCCGAGGAGCTGACACCATGGCCGATGGTATGACGGAACAATATCTGAACAGGTAAGAACGGCGGTCGTTCTTCTAGAGAAACGTTATGCCTTGCACAGTGCAGGGACAACGCTCGCCTGAGATTTCTGCGCAAGAATGGGAGTCTATGGACGTTTTGGGCACCATAATTCTTCAGATCGAGTCTTGAGAACGCAAAAGCAAGCTGGGGAATTTCCCCTGCATCCTTCACCGTGTCGTTATCGCTATCGTCGGAGATGATGATCGGCTGCTCTGCGGCGTTGAGTAGAGACTTTCGTGCAGCTGTCCTAGGAGCCTGCCTCGGTGCAGATGATGACTGCATGCTTGCATGAGCATGTTGTACACGGGGATGTTGGACTCGAGGTAGCCTGATGTCCCAGAGAAATTAATAGGAAACCAGTAGAACAGGGTGATTTGCTCACCGAGATGCAGGCCCTATGAATTCTACATCATCGGAATCGTCATCCTCTTCATCATCAGCATCTTCGCTTGCGGCGACTGCCCTGTTCTTCAACCGATACTGCCCCTTCAGTACATTTGGATTGGGAGCTTCACGAACTTTCTGTAAAGCGCGAAAAGATGTGGGATTCTGCGATGACAATTCTAATCCTCTGTAAGCCCGTGACCTCAACGTTCACCAAAAGATGATCATTATGGACGTACTTTGTGCACTCTTAGTCGGTCGAGGTGCTCGCCCTTGGGCCAAGTATCGAACGTCTGCGCCATCATGATCGTGTACGGCGCGAAACCTTCGGGAGGCCGTGAAAGAACTCTGTTTCGAGGCCTGTGGGGCTCTCGTTGGTGCACGGTGGCTCTGTCCACGATAGGGTCGCGCGACTGGATGGTTTTCTGAACGCTGCAAGACGACGGGATCGGGTGCCATGGACAAAATTCGCGCCGCGCCACCGTATGGTTGCGGACCTCTGGGGAGGTCGTCGCCGCCATCCAACGTGCGACCGCGACCGCGACCACGGCGTGTATTCGTTGGCCTTGCCCCGGGCGCGCTCTTAGTATACATCAGAGGGCGGTCGGACTGCATATCAAGTTGGCACAGTACGAAGAGCAGGAACAAACGATACGAAGGAGTTCAATGTTCAAGACAAGATGTAAGTGCCTGATTTGGCACATGCGCCGGGAGCCTTTGGACAACAACCGCAAACAACTAGTTGCCATCAAAATATACTTGCTCGAAACGTACGACAATTCCAACGCCAACATCCATGTCGACCTCCCAAAAGCCTGCTCAAGCAGGTTCTGGTGTCGGTGAGTAGAGCCTTTTTGGGAATTTATGCCAGATTCTACTGACGCGTTATCGCCAGATTACTCCTATTACGGAGGTGCTGAATCCTTCGCCGAAGGTCGATCACCGCGTAGGACTGTGATACCCTCTCCTAAAGTCAAAGATGATGGGAAGACGCATTTTGGGCCTCCTCAAGACCCGTCGGAATTTCTGTGGATCATGACTGAGGAGCCTCATCGGAGTAGAAGGAAGGAGATCATGAAAGCGCACCCTGAGGTGTGTTGCAATGACCTGATCGCTACATTCATCAACTAATCTCGACTCTACTGCGCGAAGGTGACCAAACTTATGGGCTACGAACCGCTGACGAAGTATGTCGTTTTCGGCGTCGTTGCGCTCCAGCTTTCTGTGGCTTTCCTCCTCCGACACACACACCCTCTGTCACCGTGGTTCCTCCTTTGCGCGTATGTGATCGGTGGTTCGGCGAATCAGAACCTCTTCTTGTCCATTCACGAAATCACCCACAATCTGGCGTTCAAAGGTATCCGTGCCAATAAAGCCCTCGCCGTCTTCGCCAACTTACCCATTGGAATTCCATACTCCGCTGCGTTCAAGGTTTGTCGCGTCCACATCTTTTAGAAGACAGACACGGCTATAACGCGCCGCTACCTTTACAGAAGTACCACCTTGAGCATCACAAGCAAATGGGAGAAGACGGCGTGGATACGGATCTCCCAACGCGCTTGGAACTGATCGTCCTCAACAACGTGCTTGGCAAGGTTTTCTTCGCAACCTTCCAGATTTTGTTCTACGCCATTCGCCCGGGTTTCGTTCGAGCACAGCAATTCACTTCTTGGCACTTCTACAACATCTTGGCGCAGGGCATCTTCGATTATGTCTTGGTGAAGACCTTCGGCATTCGCCCACTCCTTTACTTCATTTTCTCTAGCTTCTTCGCCGGCAGTCTTCATCCCCTCGCAGGACACTTCATTGCCGAACACTACCTTTGGGATGGACTTGAGCAAGAAACCTACTCTTACTACGGAATCCTGAACGTGTTCGCTTACAATGTACGTACGGCAGCTGTCGGTTTCACGATACCTATGCTGACTCTCCCTCCTTCAGGTCGGGTACCACAACGAGCACCACGACTTCCCATCCGTCCCGTGGACCCGTCTGCCAGCTCTTCGCGCCCTGGCTCCTGAATTCTACGACACCATTCCATCGCACCCGTCATGGCCCATGGTGATCATCAATTTCATCCGGGACAAGGACGTCGGTATCTTCGCTAGGATCAAACGGTTGAGCAAGGAGCAGAAAGCTGCTGCTGCCTCGAAGGCAGCAAAGGCAGAGGTCGAGTCTGAATCTGATTCCGACAGCTAGAAGCAATTAGAGTTGTTTACCAGGCTGATCAGCTTCTTTGCATCTGCGACGGCACAGATCCTGATCTACATGTCACCTTTTCGTTCCACGCAATCAATTTCTTCAGAACTGCTATGCGCTGAATGCACGGGCGGCGACACCTCTCAGACTCGTGATGCACCATGTTGCTGCCTATCGCAGGGCAGCCGGTAATAGCTTGGATGAACAAATCGTCTTAGAAGGTATAGTCTCTGTTCTCAAGGAAGTTACCGAGCACCTCCCTGTCTACCGCTTTATAACCTGGACGCTTCACACAACTATCCTTCATCTCAAGGCCTTCCTTTCTCCTCCACCCCCTCAGAATGGCTACCCTAGGTCAAAGCCAAACGGTCTCCAACATCGCTGTGCCGGAAGGCTTCAAGTGGGGAAATGTGGATGCAGAGGCATATGTAGCATACGCGAATATGCGTATCGGCTGCTGTGTTCCGTTTAAAGCACCGCAGCCAGATATCATGTCGTTTTCCGACGAAATGAGCACTCGAACGACACGAGAAGTGATCATTAGTGCTTCAGCTGGCAGTGACGAAGACTGTCTGGAAGCTGGGCTGAGGTGAGTATGACAGTTCAGATCCTCAGCTACGTCGCTGACAGATGGCTCTCTCGCAGGGTCTACAACGGTTGCGGTATCGCACCCAATATCGCAATGGCTATAGGGTGGTGGGATCGCATCGCCGTCCCCACAACGCGAAAGAGAATCCGCGTTCGTGCGCTATCTTGCCTAGCGTCAGTCACGCATTCACTCAGAGACCAAGAACGTGACGGTCGTCCAGTAACGAACATCGACGCGATGCTTCGCGCAGCCGTCTTCGCCAACGAATGTGCGGCCGTAGGATTCGTCACTCCTGCTGTTCTAGTCGTTGGATTCTCGCTCAAAGACCTTCTGGCGACTGGCAATATTCCGGCGGACTTTGACCGCCGCACTGCCGATCAATTGGACTTCCTGTGGGAGGCTGTCGAGAAGAGGCTGGAACGGTTCGAGAAGGCGAAGGAGAAAAGAGACGCGAAAGTTTCGGATGAACCAACTGCGTTCACCTGCGCTGCTGAAGGATGCGGGATTGAGGGAACAAAGAGGTCGGCACTGTTGCGGTGTGCGGGGCCTTGCTCCATGGAAACCAAGCCATCCTACTGCAGCAAAGAATGTCAAACAGCGGTGCGGTCACTTTTCTTGCCAGATACATGTTCGAGCTCACGTTATTGTATCGCAGGACTGGAGGAGGCATAAGCCGTTCTGCAAACCATCTTCCGGTAAAACAGACCCATCTTCTTCCACCGCCGACTCGCAGATAGTTCTAGTACGACCAGACACAGGACTGGCATCCTCTTCTGAAGAAAGCAAGCCGAGAGACGATGGACGGAAGCTCCAGGTGGACATCCCTTCTCCTTTGGGTGGCCCCGCAATGACAGTAGTATCCTCGACCATGGCTCCGGAACTGATGAAGGAGATACGAGACGAGATCGGGCAAATGAACGTACAATGAAGCGAACGACACGATTGCTGTGTATTTGTATGGAGTACTTGTAATACTGTACATCGTCTGGTATGGGATATCACCTCTACGAAATCATCATGCTAAGGTCCTCAAACTTGTGGTCGTGGACGTGGCAAACTCGGCAATTGAATGAATAAATCCGTCGCGAGAAGTTTACGTTTACGCACCCGTCATGTATCTGACTCGTCTCATACCAACATATGTTCTACTCTCTTTTCTTCTTCGTCCTTCACCTCTCAATCTGAAATATGGCCGATGTTCCACCAGGCGTCGTTCACAGCGAACCTTTAGTCGAAACAGCTTCTGGAGGTGCAGACGTGAAATGGACGGCATATGAAAAGACCAAGCAGTATACGAACGCGTTTATCTTGCAGGACGGGAAGGTACTTGGGAATTTGATACGTTTTATGTCGTTTGGCTCTCATGTTGTGTTTTTCACGCGTAGATTCTGCTTGGGTACAAGAAGAGAGGGATCGGTGAGGGTCTGTAAGTGCAATTCATGTTTCCCTGATCCCGAATTTGGATCGCTGAATCGATCACGTTCAGTTGGAATGGCTTCGGAGGTAAAGTCGAACCAGGAGAGACACCTGCGCAAGCTGCAGTCCGCGAGCTGAAGGTAGGCCTTCTTCGGATCCTCAAAGTCCTGATCACTCACTCACTACGATCTGGCAGGAAGAAGCAGGCATAGAAGCTCCGCTACGCGAATGCGGCACGCTCTTCTTCCATGTCCCAGGGCTCGAGAACGCCTTTGACATTCGCCTGTTCGTCGCGAACGAGTATTCGGGAGAGATCATCGAGTACGTCGCTGCAAAGTCTCATTCCAAAAATTGATCATGATGTTCTAATCTGCCACTCGATTCACAGAACAGATGAGATGCGTCCTCGCTGGTTCTCCACCGGAGACGCGACGGCCGATCTCGAACCCATCCCGTACGCCAAGATGTGGGCAGACGACGTGTACTGGATCCCCCACCTTCTTGCGGGGGAGAAGTTCGCTGGACGAGCGGACTTCACTGCAGACAGTAACACGATGACTAAGTACTGGTTCGGTAAAGAAGTGGAAGCTTGATCATGAAATTTGTACAGCAGAGACTGAGACATATATCTAGCTGCATGTAGAGGTACAGTACGACGTATATTTGCTTCGCGACCAGATATACCTTACTTATGCTTGAGAGACATCTTGTACGAGTGCCTTCTCCAGCAACTCGAGTGCAATCTTGGCCGTACCCCAAGAAGACTGGTAGCCTCCACCTCCATGTCTGCGAGAACAGAATCTCAACTTCAGCCTGTAGGATAATTTTCGACACAGGCGAAAACTCACCCATAATTGGACACCAAAGGGATATTTCCATCCGCGCCCTTGATCCGCTCCACATCCAACCGGATCCCTCCCTTGCGCGAAGGTCTGAATCCACACCCGTCTTCGACCATGATGGCCAGCAAGTCGTCCACAGTCGGAGCGCGTTGGGCGCGAACCTCAGGTGAGGCAAGTTCAGGACATAGTGCCAAAGCGCGTTGGAGGATCTCGAGAGTCGTTTCGCGGCGAGCGATGGGGTACCAATCGTTGTCAACTTTTGTACCACCTACGATGACCTAAAACGATGTCAGATAAGACTCTGTCGTAACTGTGGGAGTGAACAAGCACTCACATCTCCAGATCGCCTAGGTATCACATACGTCCAAAGCCCGTCCTTCGCATGACTCGCCGTCCTCCCAAACCTCACCCACGGCGCCCTCAATATCACCACTTGCCCTCGCGTCGGGTACACATCCCCATCCTCCACTCCACCAAGCGTTCTCGCACCCAATCCCGGACACGCGACAATCGCGTCCACCTTCACGGGGGACTTGCGCGTGAACACCGACGCGCCGCCTTCTGCGATTTGGCTGATGTGCTGTACGGAGGAGCGGGAGATCGTCCCTCCCCGGGCGAGGAAGCGGCTGAGGAGGTAGCTGCAGTACACTGGAGTATCGATGGTGACAGTTGTGAAGGTGCAGCCGGTCTTGGCGTTCTCGATGAGGTCGGTTTCTGGAAGAGGTTTGAACTATGCAAGTGAGGTGTTGGATCAGATGGGTTGAAAGAAACAAGAGAAGGTAGAGCACGAACGTCTGGCATCCATTCCATATGCGTATTCCGACCATCGTAGTAGTAGTCTGTCTGGTGGATACGCAAGAAAGCACATTCGGCTTCGCCGCCAGGTTTAGAGAGCTCCCACATCACGTCAAAGGTTTCTCTGTCGATAGCTACAATAGTCTCGATCACCCAACGCGAGTGCACGGCCTTACAGCACAGGACTCACCTTCCTGCTTCTTGTCTCCTTCTGCATGACTGACGTGATGTGCTCCCTACATATATCTTCAGAAATGGTATCGGAAATAAGGACATACGGACGATACTCACAGCCCACAAACTCGTATACCTGATCGTCTTGGGATCGCTCGGAAACGTCTCTGCGACAATCGTGACATTGTACCCTCCCTTCTCCTGGATCTTCACAGCTGTGGTCAACCCCACCACACCTAAGTCAAAAGTTATGGATTAGAGTCTGGTTACATGGCGTGGAACTGCACTGTGAACGCACCTGCGCCGATCACTACGACGTTCTTGGACGATTCGGTAGACATCGTGGAGGGGAGGACGAGGGAATTGAGGATCGCTATGTAAAGCCAAAGTGAGAACACGATGGAAGACCTGGTTCCTCTCAGAGATGGCTACTATTTATGCGCAACCATGACTCGAGTTACAACGTGTTCGAGGTCGTTCGACCGCTGCCAATCATTTGGCAGTCTGAATTGGTAGACTGGATAGATGCAGGAACGTTGTGGCATTCCAAGGAGAGCTTGCAGCAATCTATCACGCCAGGTGAGGGCTCAAAGCAGAGTAGTGGAAGGTCGCTGTATTCGGTGGTGGTGAGGCAGTCCCAAGAGAAGATGGGGGAAAGAGTAGAGCAGCGCTTCGCGTACTAAATTGTGGTCATGCGATACTGAATCCGCCACTGACTCTGAGCTCTCTGACTTCCATGGGATTCCGACAGAATTGTATTCAACACAGTTCCTCAGATGCGTGAATACGACAAGGCGCATGGATTCGTTCCACTTGAGCGAAGACTACGTATAAGGAGGAGGTATATACATGCCTGCGCCGCAGCGGGACCACAACTTAGCAGGAGCGCGCAGTAAGATGATGAGTCCGAGTCTAAACCGAGTCCCTCGACAACTCCGGCTTGGTAAGAGAGTCTCGGCCTGCGCAGAGATTGTCGCAGTTACTGTGAGTTTAGACAAAATCATTCGAGTGAGACAGACGGAGTCTTGACCGTTTTGTTTGATTGTCTCGAGGACATTGACCTGCAACTTCTTTGCGAACACTGCCAGTGACTCAACGCAAATGATCCGATTGCGGTGGGTGGCCCGGGTTGACTGTCAGGTCAATGACGACGTACTGCAGCCTACGGCGCCGGGAAGGTTGGCGGATTGGCGCAGAAAAACATCCAATACTGAGGACGTATACGTGATTTCCGACAGCTTCGGTTTTCAGCGGAGTGGAAAAAGCTCTCCGGCCACAGCCTGAAAGATAGGTTTGCCAGCATCTCGTATTCCATCGGTTCCAAGCGGGCAGGGGATGCTCAATCGTTGAGCAGATGACAGACTCTGAGGCCTGAGGCCTTGAGGTCTTACTTCCAGGTAATTCTGCTGCATTCATCGGTATCATACGAGGTTGTTCTTTGTACGTGGTCTCACTTACCTACGCCCAACACGATGCGATACCACTCGTCATTGCATAACCTTGGCACTACCCTCGTGTTTCCCTCGTTCATGCATCTTATGGTGATCTTCTCGTCTTTTGCTGCGGTGAATAGCCTCTCTGCGCTTCGAGAGTCTCGGTGTTCGGACTCGGGGCCGCAAGATTTGAGCTCGGAGTGTATCATGTTTAGCGTCATTCGAAAATGAACGATACGACGGTCGCTACAGAGACGTAGGCTATGCAGTGGGACAAAGACACCTGTATTGTTCAACACGACACGGTACAAGGAAGTGTAGCTCACACCACTATCTAGAAGTCCATCATGGCGACGAAAAAATCGCGTAAAGCTGCTAGCGAAAGCGGAGCCCGTCGAGGTCTCATCTGGGCCAGACGAAAATGGCTCCCCCCGCATGACGAAGTAGAGTGAGAGGGGAGTGATAAGTGCTGGCCATGGAAGAAAAAGAAAAGATGCGAGAGGCCGGGGACGGCTTTATAGCGGACGGAAGATGCCGATACCGCCGGGAACGTGCCGGGGCGTGCCGAGGAGAGAGGTGATGTCACGCGTCTGCCGGATATATCCTGCGTCTGAGGTTATAAGCCGCGGACGCACTGCGGGCCTCCCGCTCACTGTTTCCGCCCTCTCTCTCCTCATTTTGTAGTCTCTGCTACACCAGCCCATGAAATTCAACACTCCTCTGCCCCAGGCTCTCCCGAAAGAATGTCAGAAAGCCTCTAAAATATGTGTGTACAATCCATTCGTTTACCCGAAGTCGGGGCTGACTTTCGTGTCCAGTCAGGTCCTTCGTGGACGGCGCGAACAACGGACTCGACGGCGTACGCAGCTTCGTGACACACGACTCGGAGAATCAGATCACTCACACCCGGATATTTACCAGGTCATCCCTCGAAGCGTCCTCGATAATGCCCGAGGCTTCGCTATCTTTACTGTGGTCAAGGCAGGCTTCCTTTTCTCTGCCCGGGCCGGCAGTGGTGTCGTGATAGCCAGACTCGACGACGGCAGTACGTCCTCTCCTACGCTATCTCATCTCAGGGATATGAACCGGACTGATCATCGTTCATCACAGCATGGTCACCTCCTAGTGCGATCGGAACTGCTGGTGTAGGATTTGGTGGTCAGGCGGGTGCCGAGGTGACTGACTTCCTGGTGGTGCTCAACTCGAAATCCGTGCGTATTGTCGAAGATCTGCGCCTCTTCATACAGCTAATGACGCCTTCCTACCCCTCCTTGTGCTCTGCGACCTGCTCCCGAATAGGCTGTGGTGAGTCATGTGTGATTTCTCGTACCATACACCGATCTCATTTGCACACAGAGGTCTTTCATGTCCGCGGGTTCGATCACCCTAGGAGGGAATCTCAGTATTGCTGTCGGGCCTTTGGGGCGCAATGGTGAGGCTACGGGCTCTCTCAACACCAGTGGGAAAGTTGCTGCTATGTTAGTCTCCTTGGCACGGTATCACATGAAACAAGCCCTCATTCGGCTCATCATCCTTCTACGCCAACAGGTACAGCTACTCGAAGACCCGTGGGCTCTTTGGTGGCATCTCACTCGAAGGTTCAGTCATCATGGAGCGTCAAGACGCAAACGCTATTGCGTACAGATCTGATGTCACGGCGCGCATGCTGCTCAGTGGCTCGGTGGACGTGCCAGATTGGGCGAAGGTGCTCACACAGACCCTCGAGGACTGTACAGGGATGCCTGGTGGGCGCAAGTGGGTCCAAGACCTCAGTTCGCACAATACAGGAGGTGGCAGCTACATGTTCAACGGGCAGGCCAGCCCTAGTTTGGATTCCAGCGGACCTGCGACGCTCAAGAAGAAGGAACGCCCGGGCTATTTCAGGCGCACGAGTTCCAACTCCATGTGGGACTTCCGCGATCGCAGTCAAGACCACATCTCGCCCATCGACGACGAACCCCACAACGGCGCTGCGTCCAGGTACTCTCCTCCGCAAGCTCACGCCCCGAGGTCGACGACGACGCCCTTCTTCGAAACGCAGTTCGACTCCGACTTCGTGCCAGACTCTCAGTTGCGCAAGCACCCGAAACTGACGCCATCCCCAACGCGGGCGCGGGGCGACTACGACGACGAAAACGACGATCCCTTCGGCGACGAAGAGTCCCGTTACAGCACTTCCCCTCCGTCGTACACGTACTCAGGCCGCCCATCCTCCTCTGTCAACCGCGATTTCTCTCATCGTCGCGCCACGAGTGCGTACACCCCGAAACCGATGTACCCCAACTCGGCCTCCACCACGGGGACGAGTGGGTCGCGTCGCGGGCATGGTGGCTCGGTGTCGTCGCGCTCGGACATCGAGCCGTCTGATTGGATTGAGGATCTGGACGGACGACCGCCGCCGGGGTCGGACGTCAGGGCTAGGCCGAAGATCTTTCCCTCAAAGTCGAAGGCGGAGATCGAGCTGGAGAAGCCGTTGAATCCGAATGACGGTGTCGCGAGAGCTGTTGCGTTGTATGATTTCAAAGCAGTTCAGGTGCGCTGGGTGTCGCACTTCTGCGACATTGATGAGGCTGACCTGTCGATTTTCAGGATGGCGATCTGTCATTCAACAAGGGCCAAGTCATTACGGTCAAGTACATGAATGACAATGCCGACACCTGGTATGTTACCCACGCCTTCACCCCATCGAGCTCGTATTGACGCGAATTATAGGTGGCTCGGCCGTGTTGACGGAAAAGAAGGCATCTTCCCTGCCAACTTCGTCGAAGTTGTGTAAACTTGTACAACAAACAAATCGGACTCATGGAAAACGGACTAGAAAGCACCCCGCCCCCAACCCCTCTTCTTGTATCCTTACCTCCTCTACCATAGTACACTAATATCTTGTAAGATCTCCTCTCCTCGCCCTCCCCCTTGTATCATTTGCTCTTTTCTCCCTTGTCGTCATCATCTCGTTTGCCAGTCTCACGGTCTGCGTTAGGCTCTTGTAAAAAGAAGTTATGTAGTACGTCGATATGTATCAGTTTGTTTTATGTACATCTTTACTTTACTATACGGTATCATAACCCGAGGAAAAATCTAACCTATACACCCTCCCAATCATACCAAGCATACAAATACACCAGCACCAAGTCTGCAGGAAGCAATGTCCTCCAACGCCCAACGTCCAACGTCCAATGTTCAATCCGATTGCCCGTCCTCCAACACCATCTTCTCCATCTGATCCCTAAACTGCTTCATGAACGCAGGCGACATCGTCCGAGACGAGATCGTCGTCGTCCCACCGCCGGGTCTGGGTATCTCCATCCGGACTTCGCGGCCGTCGTCTCGCACACCGTGTTCTTCGAGGGTGCGCGGAGAGGGGGCGACGATGGTGGGGAGCGAGGAGTCCTCTTCGTCTGAGTCTGGCTCTGCTGGGGAGACTTCGAGGTGCGGTCTGGAGGTGTCCTCGACGGGAGGGTGGGGGACGGTGTAGGCTTGTGTAGACGGTCTGCAGTGTATTTTGTGTCGTTTCCAGTCCTGGCTTGGAAGTCAATACATGCTAATCGAGCGTAGAACGTAGAGAACTCACCGTCTTCTGACATTCTTTACTACAGTACGACGGTTTCCCCTCTCCCTCACACTTCCCAGCACACCTCATCAGCCCAGACTTAGATGTTCCTTCCAGCCCACATCCCTCCGCCGCACACACATACACATTCCGCATCCGCGCCACCCGTTCCTCCCGTCTCTCCACAGTCTTCACCATCTCGCTTTCCCTCCTCGCCACAACGTCCCAAAGGTCCCCAAAAGCCTTGAACCGCGGATGCCCCAATTCTCTCGGGAACTTTTTGAGATTGTCCTCGTCCGCCAACAGTTGCTGGGTGTGCGACCCAACGAGCAGAACGATAGGCGACACGAACCCGAGCGCCGCGCACTCGTTCGCGCACGACGCGGCGCGGTACACTGAGTCGATGTTGCATACCTCCGGACCTTCTTCTCGCGTGGAGCGGAGATCCCAATGCGCAAAGGCGAGGCAGGAGAGCGCGTATGCGCGGATACGTTTTGAGGAGGACGAGGGGTTTGCGATGCGGGTCCACCAGCTCATGGCCGCTTCTTTATCTTTGCGTGTACCGCATCCGCACCAGGACCTTATCAGACGTCGAATTCAACGCGTCAGTCGGATAATTCATAGTGAGGAAGAGATCGAAGCGCACCTAACCCCAACCTCCAGACAGTCCGCTGCGTTGCCACTGGCCGCACTCGCCACCACCTGCTGTGTACTTCTCTGCTGCAGCCCCTGCGAGTACTCCAGCATCATCTTGTTGATGACCCCAATATCCTGCGACGCCTTGTGGGACTGGCAGCAGTTCCGGCGGAACATGAAATACTCCGAAAACGCGTCGGCGTTGGCCTCGGAGCCCCTCGCTACTGCAGGGACCTCAATGTCTGCTATGGAGATGTTGTCGCCGGGTTTTGCCATAATTTGTGCTGGAAGGGGAGCTTCAAGTGGCGCGGAGATGCAGTGTGAGGCTACGAAATGCGAGTCGACCGTACTTGTAGTGGTGGTCGAGGACTGGGCGCAATGATCGAGACGTCGTCCGAGGTGAGTCGGAGGCATGTCCCGCACAAAACATTGGTTATTGGAGGCCAGACACGAGGAATCCGGTCCTTTGTTTCCCGTCGACGCGAGCCATGCATGTTATTCATCAGGAAAAGAGCCTACGCGTATACACGCGACACGCTAAACATACAGATGTCCTGTTGCTGTGGTAAAAATACACGGCCTTACATCACGTAAGTCCTAGGAAAACATAGCGTTGCCTCGTCATCCACGTCTTCCGTGGAGTCTCTTATTTTGCGTCAAGAAGTTGAAAAATCCAATCATCCTGCGAGAAGGTGCCGACCGCCTCCAAATGTGGACCGCGGTTTCCCGACCAGTAGCTGCACAGAAGCATGACCGCAACGCCCTCGAGGACCAATAAAACCATTGCATATCTGCGTGTACCTGGTTCGCCTGAACCTGAAGCAGTACTCAACGTGGCGGTCGGACCTGGCATTTCACCGCTGCAGACTCCTCGTCGTTATTTCCGGTCTGAAAGCGAACCGAAATGAACAAGACAAAGGCCGCGGAGAACGTGAAAGAAAAAAACATACCGTACGCTGACACCCCACGCTTACGATTGTTTCATGTCTGCAGGACACATTTCTGCCCGACAAATCGAACAAATTCGTGTATCCCTTAGCATCGACAGCCTCCAATTGCGCCAACATACGTTTTAGGAGCTTTCTTCCTCTTCTCTGCCGCTGCCCGTTCTTCACCATCTCCTGGTCGCTCCTCGGCGATCTTCGACATATTGAAACCACAGACGACGTGTCATCAAGCTGATAACAAGAATGGCTGGAGGTCAATGTAAGGGAAGAGGTAATTGGCAATTAGACGGCATTGATGGTTGTATGGCTCCGGTCGTCGAGTCTCCGGGCGCAGTGATTCAGTTGAAGTCTTGAAGAGCACAGGACACGGGTGCGCCAGCGGCGGAGGAAGTTTGCTGAAGTGCCTGTCGTCGCCACCGACGCGTCCTGCCCTCGAGATACTGCCTGATAGCTAGATATCATCAGTGAGGCTTTCAGCACGTACGAAGTAGCACGTTACGCACCTGATCTCGCGGTGTTCCCTGTAGCACCGGTCCCGATGTGTTCCATTTCGTGCATCGACCTCTCGGGAAAGCTTGTGAACGTGTAGATGTTTTAGGTGTAGTTCATGTTGGATCTACACTTATACACGAAAGCCTTGTCGAGACTGGCAGTAGACGACCAGGACGATGTTGTTGGTCTTCTTCCATATCTCGGAGCTCAGATGGAGTGTCCTGTTGAACAGCGTGATATTGCCAGGTCATCATAGCATGCTCGCCGGCAGTCATTCGAGGGAGACTTTCGAGAGTTTCATGGCCTGCATAGCTTGAATGCGAGGGAAGTCATGATGGCAGTCAAGGACAAGAAGTTGGTAGTCGGCGTCTGCTTGTGCGAGGACCCTTACCCCAAGGTCCTCACAACAATTTGGGACTCCAACTCGATTGAAATTAAGACACTGCTCTTCATCTCATAAAAATGTCTTACATAGGTTGCATAGGAAGATTGACACAAGCTTCGGTCGAAGAATGAGATTGAGACGCAGAGACAAAGGCTTCAAAGTACTCTAGGCCCCATATTACGTCGTACCGCACTGACAGCATACTGTCCTCCTCGGTTTGCAGAGCAGCTCTCGGACACGGCTCCTTGTTCTTTCAACGCGTGAATAGTTGTGATTGAATCAGTAGGCACAATACTGGAGAAGTTTCGCCTTTCCTGTGGCTTGCTGGTACAAACAGACTCGTGCCTCTTCCGGTCCTAATTCGAAAGGAGAGAGTGAGCACTCGCGACGACATGCTCAGGAAAATAATGAGGCGTACTAGCTTCCGACAGTCCTCGCTACAGTAGAGTGGCTTGACGTCAACTGGGCATTTTCCGGGGCACCGAAGCAAAGGCAACTTTCGCGTTCCTTCGACGCCGCACCATTCCGTAGCGCAGACATTCTTGAAGAAACTATCAGCGGGGACTCTCCCGTCCTTGATCAAGTGCTTCATCATTTCGAGCTCCCAGGAGTATCTCTTCAATGCCGCCCACAGATATCCCAGTTGCATGTACAGGGTACGAACCGCGTCCGGGATCTGGTGCTGTGCGACTCGCAGCCAGTCTCGCACCTGCTCACCGACATCGAGAATTCGCACAGACACGAAACCAAGCGAGGCAGATTCGTTCGCAAAAGCTGTGGCGCGATAGACGGATTCGGGTTCGAAGCTCCAAGAACAGTTGCTCATAGTTGCGCTGCGTTCCCAGTACGCGTTGGCCAGACAGGACAGAGCGTGTGCGCGAATGCGCCTCGGTACGATGAAGCCCGATTGGTGCTTTTCCTGCGCGATGCTCATCCAACATTCGATGGCGCGATCTTCGTCTTTGTCCAAAGAGCAGCCCGACCAAAGCCTTTAACGAATATCGCGATCAGTGAGACGAACGAGAAGCCAAAAACTCGCAGCCCACACACCTAAGCCCAGCCTCCAGAGCGTCCGCCGCATTCCCGGCGACCGCGGCGGCTAGAACGCTTGTGCCACTCTGTGCATTGAGCGACTCCGAATGCATCTGTAGAATCTCACCGAGGGGAGCCACCGTTTTGTACAAGTGGGTGCAGTTGTTACGCAGTTGACAATAGTCGACGAAAGGTTCGGCAGTTGCGCCCCACCGGGCGTTGGGACCTGGGTCAAGCGTCGCTACCGCGTCTTTGAATGATTGCCAGATGGAAGTCATCAGAAGCACAAGTATGTTGGTATGAGAGTTAAGAGTCCAAGTGAGAGATGTCTTGAGGGACAGGCCACGCGCGCAGTCGAAATTGAAGGAAGAGGCGAATGTCTCTTGAAGCGCTTTGAGGAATGATCGATTGTCTTGCGCGAAAAGTCAATGGACAGCCAATGCGAAAGAACCCAGCGACACAAAGGATCCGATGACAGTCAGTCATCATCGCCCGAGTCTCCATCAGACACGTAGTCTTTGAGGCCTACAAAAGGATAGTTCTCAAGCGGACGGTCCTCACCACGACCAACATCTAGCGGTTCGAGCCATCTTGGGTGCACATCTCCACCTCGATTCTTCATTTCCAGCGCACGGTTCAAAGGGTCACGTCGTCTATGCCTTTCTGCGTAATGCACACGCAGCCCGTCGAACAGGTCTCTGTACAGCAGTTGGACTGCTGCACGTCGGACGATGCGTTTCCCACCAGACGTGGTTGGAGTGGGTACCAGGGCATCGAGGCACTTGTCGACCGTCGCGGCGTCGAGGTCAATGACGTCCAGCAATTCGACGGAGGTGAAGACTGCGGTGTCTACAAAGGGTTCATCATCCTTGGCCGACCCGACTAGCACGAATCGACCACCGACGAAGTAAACGTCGGCGCGGTTGACCGGGTAATGGTGAACGGGGATGGGGATGCCATACAGTGTACGGCACTCGAGTATTCGTTCCAACAAGTGCAGGGCGTTGCGAATACGGGACGCCTCCCAACGGGCTTGAGGGTGCGGCGGGCGAGGTTTGGAGAACATCCTGGAACCTTGGTCTAAACGGGTGTCGAATAGGCTGCGCAGGTTTGGATCGACTGGGTCCGTTGCCTCGCCTGAGCAAAAAGCGTCTGTCGGTGGAGCGACGTTCATCAAACACAACGACCGTTCCGGCTTGATGTTATCGGGAGTCTACCAGGATGAACACACTGAGCAGCGGTTCCACTTTAGATTTATGAGAGAAAGCACACCGAATAAGCCAAGCGTTCGTGCTTCAAATCAGGGAGTCGGGGTGGCACCGGAAGCTTGTCAAGAGGACGCGTATTGCATACAACTAGTTCACCGAATGGATTGCCAAATACACACAATCCGCTGACTTCATCGTAGTGGTAGGTAGGCTCCCAATACAAACCTGGGAAGTGCTCGTCTTCGAACACCCGAGAGTTGGATCTGCCATCCTCGCAAGGAACTTCCTCATCTTCGCTGTGGTGCGCAGCGGGAGATGGGAGAGGGGCGAGACAAAACTTTGCCCCATAGCTAACGTGCTGGTGGGGGATCCGGATCCAAGTCAAGATGTTGCCTGTGTCACTGAGCTGGGGGTAATGAATATCGGCCGGTACGTCTTCTGACATAGGGTACTCCCAGACGCATCCAAAATTTGTGTCGCCCGAGATGGAATTCGTGGTCATATGGTAGACGCGAGTCCAGTGCTTGACGGTGAGGGCAAGTACAAAGACCAGAGTGTCCGCAGTTGGATGTGGGCGGACGGCAATGGTGGCATACTCAGTGGAGAATCCAGGTCGGTGCACACGAAGGAGGTGCACACCCGTAGAGGTGATACCATACACGCAAACTTTCCGTCGGTAGACAACGACAGCTTGTCCATTGGAGAGAGCCATCGCCATGCAACCGCCCTGTGCCCAATGAGCAAGAAAGCATTGCAAGAGGCGACAGACTTCGTACCTGGGTTTCCACAACATTATTCTCTCGATGACAACAACGAGGAGTGTCTCCGCTTCTCCAGTCCCAAATATAAGGTACGTTCACATTCTTATGTACGCTGTAGCCAACGAAGCCGCCACGCAAGGTCCTGAGATGCGAAACATCTTGAAGTGTCTTGAGGTCTACGAAAACGATCTTGTCGCTATTCTTGCGAAGAGAGACGACTTTGAGTGAAGAAGAAAGCCTGGAGAAACAATCTTCAGTGCGAACACATCCTTGATGTCGGCTAGGAGACTCACATAGAACGTAGCTCTAAAACAACGATGATCTCATTTCCTTCAAGCTCGACTTCTCCGTGCAAGACCGGAGCTTCAAAGTACGCCTCCGCAAGAGGAGTTTGTTGAGAAGTGGAGAAATCATCGGGACAACGTCCATCGGGGACGAAATCGTAAAGACTGAGCCTGCTGGTCCGGAGGTCGGACGATGCCACGAGAACCCAACAATGAAGTATGACCTTCACCCAAGTGACTGGCAAGGATTGATGGAGGTGGGAGTAACGATATTGTTGCGAGGCTGAGGGCACGCTGGGGTCGGAATCGGTGTCGCTCAATGACTTCCTGGATGCCTCGCTCAACGATTCTTTCAACAACAAGCTTGCGCTCATTATATCCCCCGGAGTCCTCGCTCGCCGTTTCCTCGAAAATTTGACACTCGGATTTGCTGTAGACTATTGGTCTGTGGGTGTCCTCTGTAAGGAAGACGATGATTCCGTGCTACTAGGAAGGTTTGCTTTGAATACAAATCAGCGCCCTATCGCTCATCTTGTTCATGTTGGAGACTCACCTGATTGAGGGCAGTGCGGTCGTTAATGCAGAAGAATGTGCATACAAGAAGGGAGACAGTTGTCTGGCAAACATAGCGGCATCAGGATTCAGAAGGTGGACGTCGTAGTATTGAAAGGAGGTGGCGCATAAGCGCTCTGTCGACGGCGCGCTGCTGCAACTCTACAAGAGACTCCATTATCATAAGTTGTTCACGGTTTCCATTCTCATATTTCTGTTTTCTCTATCTTCCAATACGTTGTTGCTAAGCGGCAGCTCTTAGCGGCTAGAATGACACGTTCTAAGTAGAGGGATACCGGTAGCACATTGTATCTGTTTCTGGGTCGAGCGAAGTCACAAACTTGGACTATCAATGCGAAAGAACACACAAAGGATACAATGGATTCGGTCTTCGATTTCCATGTTGACACTATACAATACAACACATTGTAGATACTACCTTACATCCTGAATCTCTATATGATTTGCTGTGTCATAATCGCCTCTAGTAAAGCTGCTTTGTCTTCGTCGGATGACAGCCGTTCCATCCTATCACGTATGGACCTCATATATAGCGGATCGAGCGTAGACGAGGAGAGTTCAACAGGTTCTCCTCGCGAATTCAACAGCGGCAGAGTGATCGCGACCTCCCTGTCATCCTCCCGGATGATGTTCCTCGTAGGCTTCTGGCCGGATCCGCTCGAGGATGAGCCAGCACGCACGAGAGCATTGGATGCATCGCCTGACTCGAGTGCAGAAGGAGACTCTGGCTCTTGGACTTGGCCAGTGCAGACGGGCTTGTGCCTCTTCCAGTCCTGCAGCATGTACATGTCAAGCCGGCACCGGTGCGATTGAGCAAGAGGCAACGCACCATTTTCTGGCAGTCTTTGCTGCAATACGACGGTTTGGAACCCGCTGGGCATTTCCCTGCACATCGGAGCAAGCCCGACTTTCGTGTCCCCCGGATCCCGCACCCTTCAGCAGCGCAGAAATACGAGTCTGGTGCGCTCGCAATCTTCTCTGCTCTCTTCTGCTCCCTCCTCTGCAGCTCTACATTGCGCTTCTCAGCAGCTTCCCACAAGAATTCCAGTGCATTAAATCGACGACTGGGTGGCTCCAGAAGCGCGAAGTTCGGCGACTTCAGTTGCTTCAAGACATCCCGACCCACCCGAAGGACTGCAGGCGAAACGAGCCCCAGTGAAGCGGCGTCGTCGGCGAGCTTTGCAGCGGTGTAGAGGAAATCCATCTTATAAGATTGCGGTTTATCTTCCTCTACGGAATCTCTGAGTTCCCATTGTGCCCATGCCAAGCAGGAGAAGGCGTGAGCTCGGACACGTCTGGACGCGTATAAACCAGGAGGCATAACCTCTGGAATCACGACCTTGGACCACCAATTCATCGCGCGAGGTATATTCTGGCGCAGTGTACAGCCTGACCAGAGCCTATGCAGGAATATCTTCAGCCGATGAAGATCGATGGCCTAACAGCCTGGAAGTGTACGCACCTCAGCCCCGCCTCTATACAATCTGCCGCATTCCCTTGAGCTGCACTAGCCAAAACCTGCTCTCCGCTACGTGTACTGAGCTGCGCAGAGAATTTCGGTATGTGAGTCGCGAGATTGGAAAATTCTTGATGGGGGAAGCAGCAAGTCATGCGGAGAGCGCCATACTCCTTCGTATTCTCTGGCGGTGGTCGGCTTGGGTCATAAGGTAAGAAAACATGTTCTAGAGGCATGACGGATAGGGTCTCGGGAATGCGGTATACAAGGAAAAGGTGAGATGAGTAGCGGGACGATGCCTGCAGCCTGGATAACAGGCTCAGTGCCCAGACACCATGATGGTGACAATCAAGGAGGCATTCGACCGTTTCCCCGAATCTCTTGAGCTCGTATCATCTTCGGAAACCAAGAAACTCAGCTGTACCAGAACAGGAGACACGGCGTGCATGGCCTGATTCGGCCCTCGAGAAAAGGAGATGAATATTCGGGAAGAATCTTACTTTCTCTTCACATTCTCTTCAACTTTTCTCCAACAGAGAATGATCGATTCCGACCGATTCCTCCGCACTTGTTTGGCATCCGAGAAAGATACCTTCAGCTCGGTAGAGAATGCGAATGAAATGCGAGACGAGGGATAAATTCTGTCATCGATAAAAGTGGATCATACATTCTTCGCATATTTTCTCACATGCTGAATTCTGAATTTCGAAAAACATCGAGAATCTGAATTAAAACTGACGAAGATTAATCCTTCTTCTCGCATTCCATCCGCTTTCTCTATCAAGCTGAAGGTATCTTTCTTGCAGGCCAAAAAAGTGTGGAGAAATTGGTAAGAATTTATCATTCTCTGTTGGAGGAAAGTCGAAGATGATGCGAAGAAAATGTAAGATTCTTTCTGAATATTCATCTCCTTTTCTCGAAGGCAGAATCGGGCCATGCACGCCGTGAGATATCCGTTTGCACACTTTACACTAGTATCCATGGGCTACAAATTACAATATAATACAGCATCTTGACATTCCTTGATCAAAGGCCATTATATCATAACGCTTGCTTCTCTAGAGCTCGCTGTTCTGCCAGCTCACGGATGTCTCTCAAGACTCGTGGTTCGAGTGTTCGCGTCGTCATCATGGTGGAACCACCCTGTGGGTTTGGGACTTCGATGGATACCTCTCTACCGTCAGTGCGCAACGGTAGGTCGATGTCGTCAGAGACCGAAGTGATGTCACGGCTTGCTGTAGGCGAGGCGGGCTGATTTACAGCGTCCTTGGACTTGCCAATGCAGACGGGTTTGTGTCGCTTCCAATCCTGTTTGATTGTGAGTGACATGGGAATAACACGCAGCGACTAACGTACCGCTTTTTGGCACTCCTTGCTGCAGTACGATGGCTTCATCTCCGGCGGACACTTCCCTGCGCACTTCAGCAACGCCGATTTACGCGTCCCTTCGATACCGCAGCCCTTCGCAGCACAGACGTATGCAGTGGGAGCTCTTGCGACCTTCGTATCTCTCTTCTGCTTCGCCTTTTGCACCTCCTTGTCGCGCGCATCAATTGCCTCCCACAAGAACTCCAAGTTTTTGAATCGAGGGTGTCGAGCTTCCGGTATTTGCGGGACTTTCATCAACTCTCGTATCTTGGCGCCGATCTGAAGGACGATGGGCGAAACGAATCCGAGAGACACACAATCGTCAGCGAAGACCGCTGCACGATAGACGGAGTCTATGTTCCAAACACCCGGCTCGTCGTCTGGGAGGGTCTTGAGCTCCCATTGCGCGTAGGCCAAACATGATAAGGCGTGAACGCGAAGTCGTCTGGGTGCAGGTGTGCCAGAGGAATGTTTGTCGAGTGCGACACGTACCCACCACTCCATGGCGCGATCTTGGTTCTTTTCCAACGTGCAGCCGGACCAAAGCCTGAAGTGACCACCCTAATTGATCAGAGTCTTTACGAGCTGCGAGATATGGACCGAGACGGACCTAATACCAGCTTCAATAGCGTCCCCCGGATTGCCAGCCATCGCACTTGATAGGACCTGATTTCCACTGCGTGCTTTCAAGTCCTGCTGGAACATCTGCACATTAGATGAGAAGTTGGCAGACTCCTCTTTGTATGAATAACAGCAGTTGTATCGCAACGAGTGATACACGCTGAACGAGTCTCCGAATCGCGCGTAGGTATCCACGTCGATCTCGGCGGCGACGTGCTCGAGAACGCGTCCGGGTGCTGTCATGACGAGCAGGATTGAAGAATGTAGAAAGTAGCAGCCAGGAGCGATGCATCGATGATATATGCAGGCTCTCCCACGTCCCACGAGGCAAGTCCGGCTAACAGCCCATCGGTTCGACGCGACGAGATAGTTTGCATGCAAGCGGCATATGCTTACCTCAAAGAAAGTATGTTGCGTGCTCTGAAGTGCTCGTGATAAGTACTGTAGCTCCCGCGAAGGGACGTTCACTTGTTGTACAATTTCTCCAGACTAAAATCGTTGCAATGAGTCGGACTGCGTCACAAATGTCCGCAACAATGCTTCTCTTTCCTCCACAGACGGCATGTGTTCCATCCTGTCGCGAATCTCCTTCAAGATCAAAGGATCGAGAGTTGTGGAGGAGAATTCGACCGCCTTTCCTTGCGGATCCGACATCGGTAAGGTGACTGATACTTCTCTGCCGTCGTGTCGTATGGCACTTCGCACTTCTGTCACTCCGGAGGAAACCACAGCAAGATCGACGGAGGAAGCTGGTCCTGGTTCCGGGACTTGACCAGTACATGCTGGCTTGTGCCTCTTCCAGTCCTACAGATACCGAACGTCAGTATACAAGCTTCTGCATTTGACACCTGAATACAACACTCACTGCTTTCTGACAATCCTTGCTGCAATATGACGGCTTGACACCAGATAGACATTTACCTGCACATCTGAGCAAGCCCGACTTTCGAGTCGCCCGGATCCCGCACCCCTCGGCAGCGCAGAAATACTGGTCTGGCGCGTTCGCCGCTTTCTCGTCTCGTTTCTGCTCATTCTTTTCCGCCTCCTTGTTTTGTTTTTCAACAGCTTCCCACAGAAATTCCAAAGCATTAAATCGGAGGCTGGGTGGCTCTAGGACATCGAAGTGTCCCGATTTCAGCTGCTTGTGGAGAACCAAGCCGGGTTGAAGAACTGCCGATGAGACGAGTCCTAAGGATGCTGCCTCATTGGCCATCATCGCAGCGGTGTAGAAGTAGTCCACGAATTGGGTCATTGTGTGGCCGTTCGACACGAAATCCCTGAGCTCCCATTGAGCATATGCCAGGCATGAGAAAGCACGAGCACGGACTTGTCTGGACACAGACAGACCAGGCGGCATTTCCGATGGAATCACAAGTTTGGACCACCATTTCATGGCGCGAGCTAGATCCTGGGGCAAGGTGCAGCCTGACCATGACCTGCGATAGGAAGATCTTAAACCGATGAAATTTGATTGCTTAAGAGCTGTACTCGACGCACCTCAACCCTGCCTCTATGCAATCTGCTGTATTCCCCAACGCGGCGCTAGCCAGAACTTGCTCTCCACTACGAGCATTGAGCTGGGCGAGGAATTTTGGTATATGGGCAGCCATGTTCTCCATCTCTTGATGAGGGAGGCAGCATGTCATGCGAAGTGCGCCATACTCCCTCATATTCTCTGGCCACCTTTGACCTGTAACATCAGGGACAGGGACGAAGACGTGTTGCAGACGCATGTCTGCGCAATTCGGGAGGGTCGAGAATACAGGATGTGGCTTGAAAGACTCAGAGAAAGCAGCACACATACGATTCTGAGGATGCTGATGATCGAGGCCGGAAGAGTCCGGCGCGCACTGCCGTCGTGACACGTGGCGACGCATGCGGCATGATTCGTGAAAAACTGCCACCAACTTTGACTTGAGACTTCATTCAGTCTGTATAGTATGTACAGACGGTGTATACGAAACTGAAATTTACCAGGAATTGTATATCAATAGAATGAGGTACAGTGCCATTGCTATACTCTGGCTTTACAGAAACTGAAATCCTTACTAGCATGGCCGCTCGCAGGCGGCGATGGTTTCTCTACTGGTATCGTCGGGAGACTGAACTTCCCTGAGCCATCGAACGCTATCGCAACCAAGCTGAAACTAGTCGCGTTCTCGGTGTCCTCGGTCAATCCTGAGCGGCCGAGAACTTCTTGATGGAGGAAGAGATCTGTGGTAATGGTGGCCGACTTGATCTTCATCCATTGTCAATGCGAGATACTTGCATCATGTGCTAATCTCGCCTTGACAGCGACGAGTCCAACTTCAAGCTTCAAGGATGAGCACCCTTTCCATGTCGTTCAAAGGACTACAAAAAGTATGGTAGGCTCAAAATGATGACTGGTTGTTTACGGCGGTTATAGCCAGCCGCAGATGAGCATGGAGATGAAAGAACGATGCAAGCCTGCAGACAACGCGGCCGCAGTGACAGCTTGACTCTGGTGGCATCCAAACTCGAAGCCGGATCCAACAAGAAAGCCGTCAGGTACTCGCTCTGGTTCAAGCTTGAAGCGCACGGCTGACCAAGCTATTTTTCACTCTCAGGACGGAGCACTTGTGGTGGCTCTCATCTCCGACGTGCAACGGACATCGGTGTCTTGAGAATTCGGACGTTCAGGCCTGGGACACACAATTCCTGCACTACTCGACATCAAGCCTCATAAACTAGCAGCCTGGGCGATGGATCAGTCATCCATAGTGTGGAAGTTGACCGCTGCCATTTCAGCAAATTGCATGCGGCAAACGAGCGACTCGAACGCGTCATAGATGGGTCTGCTCAATATCTTCTCAGATGAATCAGCTTGTGTAGACACAAAGCTTGCTAATACGAAAGTTTTTGGCGAAAGGTATTCGCTGTACAACGGTATAAAATGCTTGCAGATTAGAATCCGAAGCTCATCCCAAAACACCAACGTCTACTTTCGATAGTCCCGCATCTTCCACGATACCCATGGCCCACGACAAACTATTCACGCTGTTCACTAGTCCTAGCCCCCCAAACGGATGGTGAGTACCAAGCCCTCCATCCGTCCTTGGGCTTCAACTCACGATGGTAACGATACAGGAAAGTTGCATATGTGCTGAACAGCTTGGGATTGACGTACGAGCCCATTTATCTCGACAACACCGATCCGGCCAGTGTCAAAGGTCCTGAGTACCTCAAGCACAATCCCAACGGTCGAATTCCCACTCTGATCGACCATAAGAACGGTGATCTCACCATCTGGTATGTTTCTCAGCCTACGTTCGCATTTCGAGGCTCGCTCATTAGCTGCATCAAGGGAGTCTGGTGCAATTATTTTGTACTTAATAGACACCTACGACCCCGAGCACAAAATCTCTGTTGCTGACCCTAGGGAAAAGGCAATTCTTACGCAATGGCTGTTCTTTCAAACCACGGGACAAGGGTAGGTCATCTTAAGCTCTCTTCCTGCTTGAAGAACACGCCGCTAACCTTCGCCCGTATAGCCCATATTTCGGACAGGCCGCGTGGTTCAATCATTTTCACCATGAGAAGGTCCCTTCCGCCATCGATCGCTACCGGAACGAAGCCCGCCGTATACTGAGTGTGCTCGAAACCGTTCTCAGCAAGCAAGACTACCTGGTCACAAGCAGAGCCACGGCTGCTGACATCGCCTTCGTGTCGTGGAACAACATTCTCAACCTTATCATAGACGAAGAGTTCGACTTCGAGAAGGAGTTTCCCAATACCTACAAGTAAGCCATCGTCTGCGACCTTGTTATCATGACTCAACGATCTGCATTTCCTTTTCGCAGATGGCACACCAGGGTGTCGGCTCTGGATGGCGTAAAACAGGGTATCGAGGAACGTCGGAGATTGCTGAAGGCTGCTGAAGACGAAAAGAAGAAAGCTTTGACTAACAGTCAAGTATGAGAAGTGGATAGTCGTACCCTGTGAATCGATACGTTACCTCCATACACATTAGAGCATTTAGGATGGATTGGAATCTATGTTGAAGTTATTCGCAACTACTTGCTTCCGACGTTTGGCCGACGGGTTCGTTTGGAGTCACAGCTCGAGTTCAGTATACGTCGATGACCCACACTATTCTGCACCTTGCTGTGATGATAATTCTCGAGAGCTTGACCATATTCCAATCAACTTGATCTTCGCAAATCAGCAATCAGCAACGCTTTACAGATGACGAATATATCACGACGAATATAAACATCGGTGATATCGAGACTCCTTCAAACCCATCTGACATTCATAATGCTTCTCTTTACCCCGGAAGTTTGCTCCCATGCCGTTTCTACTTTCCCGGCTGCATGACCAGACCGTCCTCCTTCCACCGCCTCAACAAACTCCGAGACGCCTCCCCCTACTCCAAAGTACACGAGCTTGGCGGCAACAAGACATGTGTACTCCAGAGGCGGAGAAGATAGTGTTAGAGCCAATGTCGACTTGACGAGATCTGTCTCTGCATCCCGCTCATTCTCTGCACCTACGCTAGCCCTCCGCAAGAGTTGTATCAGGGAAGGCAGACTCTCTATCCGGTAGATCGTCTCAGAGGTCAAGACAAGCCCATACTTTCCGCCGGTATGGGAGATATCGAAGGTATCCCATGAACCTGTGAAAAGCCGGATTTGAATACGCCGCTGCTTCAGGGAGTCCAGGAAGGCTGCAATGAGTGCCGGTGAGACGGGCAGATCACCAGATATCGTAGGATCAGGTGGAGGTAGAGGATCGTCGTCCTGATCCTGTCCGTCCTGATTTTCCGCCGTACTGCGTCTGAAAGCTTCAGATGCAGGAGACATATCTGCAAGCGTGTGTTAGCATACCAAATTGTCAAAGCAATCACTCAAACTTACACCACGTCAGAATCAAATTCGGAACAGTAACCAGACGAAAGACAAGATCGTTATAATCTTGCAAGTGAATGTCGATATCTGCTTGTGGTGGAGACTGTGATGACAGTAAAGTTTGAAGCAGATACAACGAAGGCACCGCCGTTCCACATCCTAACTGCAGCAGAAATTCAGTGTTTGATTCAACATCCTGCACTGAACATCCTCACCTCAAGTATTCTTGTTAGATTCAGCTTTCCTTGAGACTGCAAGCCATGCAGGAAGGCCGCCAAATCAAGGCTGCATTCCCAAGTTTTCAGACCACCTTCGTATACGCCAGAGACCAGATCGGACGGAGCCTCAAGAAAGTCGAGTTCAGTGGGCTCCTCAGCCGACGATACTCCTGTGCTGGATGTACCCTCATGCTGGTCTTGTGAGATCACCTCGAACCGAGCATCATATAGATCTCGCCGAGCAACCGTTGATATTGACCCATCCGACAACGGAAAAGATAATGGAGAGTAAGATATGACGGATGGTAATCTTTTCGTCTGGAATGCTTGAAGGTCAGTAGGCGGACTACGAGAGAGATTGACAAAGACAGCCCACAAGATCTATGAGGTCAATCTCTTTGAAAGGTTTGAGAGGTGCCTGAGACGAAGCAGCGACGGAGGTGACGTCTTGTCTGCTCTGGTCTCCATCTTGAGCCAAATCTTCGTCGATGTCTTGCTCGTCCAAGTCGAAGTTGAATTTGAACATCGCGCAGGAGGCGAAGGCAAGACGAGCAAAACTTCGCGTGGTTACTCGTGACGATCCGTGACGGACGCGTACGGTCACGCCTGAATTATGAGGTAGGTATCATGCCAGATGCAGTGAAGATAAAACCACCCAACGAAGACTCCGAGTCCTCTGTCCACTAGTCAATCTGATTTTTAGGAAAACAGTAACATGATGTGTTCCGTGTTATGTATCTCGTCATAAGAGAGCATTCATGCGCCAAGGTACAGAGACTCATCGTACACCACCTCATCCTAAGCTCCAGATCACATCCATCATGATACTCTTGCAACTTCGATCCGTCGGAAGCAAGCCAGCCATTTATCGCCAGCATTCCGTTCCACCTTTTTGCCCTCCTCCGTGCTGCTGTATACAGCGTCCAAGATCGGCCCTTTTCCCTCTTCCCTCAAAGCCTCCTCGCTCACATACTCGAACAAGGGGAATTCCTCCAAGTGCGTTTTCATCCATTCGTGCAAGTCTTTCACGTCCGTGATCGTGTACACGATCCCGCCTGGACGAAGGATATAGGCGTATTCGGCGAGCAATGTAGGCGATATGATGCGAGCTTTGTGTTTGCGTGACTTGAAGTGCGGGTCGGGAAAGAGGAAGAAGAGGGCAGAGAGGGAGTGCTTCGGGAAATAATTGGGCATGAACTTCATACTGTTTGCGCGGACAATTGAGACGTTCTGATACGGTCCTGGGTCAGTAGACCCCTCCGGTGCAGCATTCGTCGCGCGGAGTGCAGTGATCCGGTCTTGTACGTATTGAGATACTTGGACACGAATCTCCATGCCTGATAATATTAGAAGTGAGCTTTCGACTCTTGTTGTGAGGGAATGGATGGCGCACCAAGTAACAGCTTGTCCGGGAACATGGGCGCAAGCGCAATCAACAGGCCTCCAAAACCACATCCAACATCCGCGAACTCGGGAGTCTTGGCCGATCCAGCAAACGCTGGGTAATGAGAGTCCCAATCCATGGTTTCTGGGGAAGCGGGGTACACGAGAGCATGGTCTGAGAATGGGTTCGCATGGGCTCTTTGCCTGTAGTGACGTTTCTAGCCCTGATATGAAGTCTGTATCGTCTCTGACCGATGGAAATGGGAGACATACCTGAGGAAGTAGCGTCTTCGGCTGTTCCTTGGCAGGCTTTTTGCCAGAGCCAGAGCGTTTCCGTTTGGGCATTGTGGCAGAGTCTGTACGGATGAGAGGAAGAGGAAGGTTTGAGTGACTCGAGAGGGTTTGAGCTGGAAAATGGGCAGATCTTGGCTAGATCTCCGATTTTACATTCGGCAGTTGCCGTAGCTTCTCGGATCGGCAAACAAATCTTCCAGCTTCCAGCCTCGTCAGTGCCATCTCACGATCCTTGGTTTTGACTTGCGTCGGTCATGCAGTACAGTACCATGGCACTCACACCTCGCGGTCAAACTACCAGTTCTTCACAGAATTCTCTTGTAACAGACTACAAATATACAGCGGTAAGTCAAACTTGTTCACTTGAAAAAGCCAAATGGCCCAGTGATCACTGAAGTTGGTCTCTTTAGACGACCTTGGACATGTCTAGGAGCGATGTGTTTGTCCTGTTATTGCAGCGACATGATGCAGAGGGATGATCAGCACAATCGTTTGAGCTTCAGACGATGACGACACCCGAATCGACTTCCCACCCGGCTACCGCATAGTATGTGCGGGGTTCCGCCACTACAGACGTCTCGCTGGCGTCAGGTGTCCCGACGAAGTACCATTCCGCTCCAGGGTTGACCAAGCGGTGTTCAGAATACTTTCCTCACGTAGAGTGATGAATCTGAAGCCGACGTGACTGCCTACGATGAGTCGCTCAGTCAGAAGCCCAGACAAGATGAACCAGTGTCACTAGTGCGCTAGTAGAACACGGTACGTACATTCTGCCTCGATGACGGTCTGCTGCTTCCACGTCTGAGCTCACTGCGCATGAATAAGCAGCCACTGACACCATCTCATAATCTCATAGCGAACTTGCTAATTCCTTGCGACCGGAGATGGAAGAATTTCTACGCTGAGCCGTATAAAACGACTATTCTCCGCTGTTCTTTCTTCAAGTTATCTTCAACTTTCGCGCAGATACCAAGTCCTCAAATACATTCAGAACAGCAACTATGTCTCACGGTAAACATTTTACCTTTTACACCAATAAAGTGATGCCCAACGGCTGGTAAGCAATTTTCTCTACCCCCAAGACCTTACTGTGCTTACGGCCACCTACAGGAAGGTCGCGTTCGTCCTGAATGTCCTGGGGCTATCGTATGAATCTATCTACCTCGAGAAAGCAGATATCAAGGGACCTGAACACATCAAGCATAATCCTAACGGACGCATTCCGACGCTCATTGACCACAAGAACGATGATTTCACCATTTGGTATGTAAGGGCCTGTCATGCTCGAGTCTGAGTGGACTCTGACCAGAAAGTGTTTCAGGGAGTCGGGTGCCATTCTGCTGTATCTGATTGATACTTACGATACCGAGCACAAGATCTCCGTCGCAGACTCTAGGGAGAAGGCCCTTCTTCATCAGTGGCTATTTTTCCAAACCACTGGTCAAGGGTGCGATTCCCACCTTTTTCCAGTCACCGTCCGCTAATAGGCGAACTGCATTTCAGTCCGTACTTTGGTCAGAGCAGCTGGTTTCAGCACTTCCACCCCGAGACGCTTCCTTCCGCCATTGTGCGCTACCAGAACGAAGCTCGTCGCGTCCTCGGAGTCCTCGAATCTGTGTTGAGCAAGCAGGAGTACCTCGTTGGCGGAAAGCTCACCATCGCCGACATCGCTTTCGTCTCATACAATAACGTCATCAAGTTCGTTATCGAAGAGGATTTCGACTTCGAAGGGGAATTTCCCAAGACCTTCGAGTAAGCGATTTCGCTTTGAACGATCACACCTAATGTACTGACGACTTTTCTAGATGGCACACTAGAGTTACCGCAGTTGACGGAGTCAGGAAAGGTTTGGAAGAACGTCTCAAGTTGATCACGGAGGAGACGAAAGTTCAGAAGTCATCATTGTCGTAGGACCTCCACCCGACAGGCTTACATCTAGTGTGCAGCGACTTGACATTTGGACCTCACCGTTACGTCTGGCCAGTAGTACTGGTTTCCCCCGCTTGCCACCGTGGTTGCAGCTTCGTCAAGTTTGAAGCTACTCACCGCGCATTTTTGCATGCATTAATGGGGTAGTGGTAACCTGGGTCGTTGCCACATTGCGCGGTTCGACCCGCCGGGGGTTCGATTCCCCCTTAATGCACTACAATGGTGCCGACTGCGCTTCTTTTTTTGAAACTTTTTCGGGCACGATTTTCCTCCTCTCCGAAGTCGGCCAGGACGACTACATTTCACAAAGATATCTGATTCTGAACCCCAAGCTTTCCTTTCGGCCTTATACGAGCACTACCTACACTTCGATTAGGGTATCATTTAACGAGGTATTGGGACGTGAACAAAGGTATGAAAGTAAGGAAGAAGCGTGAGCGTGAGCATCCATCATTCTTCTCGAACAGTAGCTACCCTCTCCACAGAGTACCGAACCAACGAGCTTTACGTTCACGACCAGCGCAACGCAAAATCATAAGGCACGACATGCTGTGATTCGGGCATGTACGCATCCGCCGCCTCTGCCTCTGCCTCCGAATGCAATATATGCTGCAACCCCGCATCCTGGTGGTACTTATGCAGCGCGTGGCGTTTCCACGTCTGCCAATCCCTTTCGCCCTTGTACCCGGGCAGTACGCCACACAGCGCCGTGAACGTCTGCGCAAACATCTTCCGGTCGGGTATGTCGCAACCGATGCAGTGGGTGATGCGATGCTCGATCCGGCCGTTGCGGACGTACCCCGCCAGCTCGTGTGCCCCTTTGCTGTCGAGGATCTCGGCGAAGTCGACCTCGTCTGGCCCGAGAGAGTTGTCCCCGTTGTGGTAGTCGACGGTGGAGACGAGACACAGTGGCGCGCTGAAGGCTTCCGCTTTCGGACACGCTTGTGCCCACTCCCAGTCGATGATGCCGGTTAGGTTCCAGTCGTCGTCGACGAGGAGGTGGTCGCCCTTGTCGTCCATATGTTTCAAAAAGAACGCGCTGCCAGAGGCATCTTCGAGTTTGGCGATAGCAGAGACATTTTCGAGCAGGAACAAATGCATGACATAAGAGTCGAGACGTTGTTTTGGGTCGGTTTCGTTAGCCCGTATCTGCTCAAGGTGGCGTAGAGTGATGTCGCGACGGTATTGAGCAGATGAGGGATATGGTCCAGGCAGGCATAGAGACCCATCGCGGCTACGTGATGCGTGATTTTCGAAGACGATGGGGCCAACCGAGCAGCCATGTTCAGATATACGCAGGCACCCGATGGAAGGGAATGGATGGTGAGAAAGCTCGATGACGATATCAGCGTACTGCTCCAGAATCTTTCGTTTCTGAAACGGTCGAAGTTCGGGGAAGTAGAATGGATGCCCCTTCATCTTGTCCATCAGGATGTAAGGCACGCCAACGAGATTGTCGGCCGAGTGCACGCCAAAATCATGGACGTGCGGGACCGGGACGCGAGTTGTGGCGAGGAACCGAAGCGTGGCAACTTCGCTTTGGATAATGTGATTTTGGAGGTCTGGCGCTGGTGCCGCGACGTTGCAGCGACGGATGCGGCACATCCAGGTGGCTCCGTCGGCGAAGGAGATGGGAATGTGGTAGTTCGTGCCTCCCATGATGTCGCTTATGGTGGCTTTGTCGTATCGTAGGTGCGGTGTCGTGCAAGACATGCCGCCTCGTAAAGAGGATGCGCGAGCCCGAAGAGCTTCAACATTGAGCTGGGCAAGGAGGCGCTCGACTTCTTGTCTTCGTGCGCGGTCGTTCGCGGCCTTCCAAACAGGCTCGTCCGTCTAAGGAAAAATGGAGTATGTCAGAGCCTGTTCAGGATAGATGTGGATAACACTGACCTCCCAATCAGGACATTGGTGGAAAGTTGGCGCCAGGTGTACCGCGCACAGATGTCGACTGCAAAGCTTGCAATCAGCTCCGCGTACGCCCGGGTTTCCACAACCCTTCGCTGAGCAGCTGAGCAGGTGCATAAGGCCTGGGGCAAGGTAGTGTGGCGTTGCAAGAGGGTCGGTGTCGTTATGAAGTACCTTGACCCTATGGGCGCAACCAGCGCTACATATCAATGATTTGGCAGACAGTTACAGATGTTCTGATTGTTTGACGACCACCCTAGAATTGAGACACGTAGAGAAAAGTCTGGGAGGATCAACATACCCAATCAAGGTCATAAGTTCCGAATGAACAAACACCGAGGCTGGCTGTACGAAGATTTCTGACCATCCTTTCGCGCTGGGGCAATCCAAGGCGTGCAGCGGCATATGTACGTTAGGTACAGAGCACGGGCAGCCGTATGCGGAAACACTAACCTACTCAGGATACATCTCGTTGTTTGCCGTGAAGAAGACACTGATCATGCGTAAGAGATGGACGCAATCCATCCCTATCTGCATCAGCTATGATCAGCTCGCAAAGATCCGCAAATCCTACAACACCGATGGTACGAAAGGTGAGTACGTCGCATAGCGATGAGCAGAATGCTTGAAGTACAGACCGTCATCATGCTGAACTCTTCTACAAGGGGTGATTGATGAAAGTGCCGATGCCGTTCACAACTCGTGGTGATTATAGCGTCGCGAGCACAGTCCACCACGAGATATGTATACGCTGCACTGCAAAGGCTGCAACCGTTACAAGTTGAAGGGCAGTGATGCATTTACTTTGCCTGGCTTCGACGAACGATGATGTCTGCTTGAATGTCAATGAACGTACTCATTAGTCTATCGTGTAGCAGAAAACGCATACCGGCGAAACGTACATCAGGATGTGTGCACATCTCTACGGTATCGTCTACGAACACTCACAACTCAGCACAGGTTCTAGCGACGTACCCCATGATACCGACGTTCAGTAGCGAGACCTGCGTCTGTTACCACGAGCGGCTCGAACCTAGTCTCCGTGGCTGACCTCGGTACGGAAGACAATCGTTCCGTACTAGAGGCTCGAACCCTCTTACTGCAACGAAGGCTCTGTCTTCCAAGCAGTGATGTCAAGAGTTTGTCGGAAGTTGCACGAACTGTGCTAGATGTTCGGAGGTCTTGCAGTCTGATCGGGAAAGCCAGTTGTGTCATCGGAGGTTTTGGATGCGGGACTGCACTGTGGCACTACGTACTGCTGTATGCCAACTGTGTATACCCTCCGATAGCCTTGCTCCGCATATAAATGCAAGCGCTACATTGCTATTCATTACCCAAGAAGAATCCGCGATTAGCGTTTACAGGTGAAAAATTCGGCATACTCGAGAACACTGACCAAATGACGCTGAGAATCCTGCGAGAAACATGTCACTGTTTCTCCGAATTCCGAGCGAGCCGCGACGGTGACAGTGTACGTCCGGAAGCGTCTGAAGAGCACGAAGACGGGGCCATGAGAGGAATGGAAAACTCGTACCAGAACAAGCGGCGCAGTGGCTGCATCGCCGCCAAAAATGTGGCGTCCACAGCCAAAATGCGCAGGCGCTAACAACACGTGGCCCCCCGAGTTACCCGTTTCGGCAACATTTCTCACGGGCAAAGTGGTCAGATTCTGTGGACTTTGGGAAAGTCGAACGAGTTTCGGGCGGTCGTCGTCTCATACATCTTTGTCCACAACCACGACCATGGACACTCCTCCCGACTCGTCGACCAGCTCGTCCGCGAGCTCCCCATCGCCCCTTCTAGAGCCGTCTGTAAAGGCCGAGCTCACTTTCGACGACATGACCTTCACGGATAACCGCACAGACCCCCTTGAATTTCTGCTGCAGACGCTCTCCGGTGAACCCGCAGACTCGACATCTCCTCAGGACACCCACTCGCAAGAATGGTCGCAGATGGCCTCTTGGGACACCTCCGACAACAAGTTCACTCTGGGCTCCGACTTCGACTTCAGCATACCCATGGAACTTGATTTCCAATCTAATATGGCAGTAGACCCGAGCGCGCTGCACTTCAACCCCTCCATGTTTACTCACCAAGCATCTGTGGCCCAGTCCGAACACCTTTTCAACGCACATACGAACGCCCAGTTCCCGACCGCGCCGAACTTCCCGTTCGATCCCCAGAACGGTACATGGACGGAGACTTCCACTCAACGGCGCCTCAGCATTACCTCCGCTTCCTCGTCCTCGGGGGCGTCGCTCTCCCCCATTCCGGAGCACAGTTCGGCCATCAGTAGTTCTGCGAGCGACAGTGGTTACAGCGAGGGTGACTCCGCGAGTGAGCTTGCGCATCGCGTGCGGCAAATGGCTGGGGTCACCCTTGCAGTACCTGTGAGTGCACAGGTGCAGCAGCTCGCGGCAGCAGGTAAGAGAGCCCGTTACATGCGTGCACATCATCATGCTGAGATAATGGACTTCGCGCAGGCGGTCAAGCGAAGCTCCCCATCCCACGGCTACCTCGTCCGACTTCTACGCCCATCAAGCGCGCCCCTTCCAAAGCTTCTTCGCCTGAAGCGGGATTCAGTTCCTCTGCTTCAGCATCTCCGTCTGCGGAATGCTCGGATCCTATTGCTGAGGCTGGTCAGGCCACCGACATATCTCAACCTGCACTCACCGCCAGTGGTCGACCCAAGACAAGTCATACAACCATCGAGCGACGGTACCGTACGAACCTCAATGCACGTATCACGGGATTGAAGCAAGCTGTTCCTGCCCTGCGTGTCCTCGAGAAGAATGGTAGCTCATACGGCGATGCTGTGGATACGCGTGGTTTTGTGGACGGAGTGAAGGTCGCGAGGAAGATGAGCAAGGCGAATGTTTTGGGCAAAGCTACAGAGTACATCAAGTATGTGGTTCTTTCTGTCAATCAATGCTCTCATGCTGACGATCATGCTGCAGGGTATTGAAGCGGAGAGAAGCTCGTCTTACTCGCGAGCAAGACGGTCTCAAGTCTCTCATTGCTGGACTGGTCGGCGGACCCGCTTTACTAAAGGAGTGGGAGCGTGAGTGGAGGGAGAAGTTCGGCGGTTCAGAGAAAGATGAGCTCGAAGATGGTATGGGGTCTGCAGCGGCCAGTGATGATGAGGATGGAGATGGAGAGGATAGCGACGAGGAGGGGGACGACGGCCGGGCGAAGAAGAAAGCGAAGGTGGTGAAGCCGCCAAAGAAGGAGAAGATCGTCAGAAGCCTTCCTGCACCAACCGTTCCTGCAGCACCAGGTGCCGTACCGGAGAAGCGCAAGCGTGGTCGCCCACGCAAGAACCCCCTTCCACCCGTCCCTCCCATCACTGCACTTTCTGAGCCTTCTCCTATGGTTCTCCCCAATCCTTCGCAGACTGGCTCTCCTGCTGCACACCCCATGCAAGCCGGTAATCACCCGGAAGCCCAACCTGCGCCTCAATACCTACTCGCCGCTTTTGCATTCTTCTCCATTTTCAACTCACCCCTTGCTTCTTCGTACACCCGCTCGCAGTCGCATTCGCATGGTCATCACCACGGCATGGTTATGACCGACCACCCTGTGGTCCCCATCCCACAGCCCTCGTCGTCCGCTTTCTCCGTCTACGGCTACAGCACACACGACATGGTTCAGGCCTTCCACTTATTGGTGTCGACTGCCGTCCTCTTCTACATTGTGCTCCCATGGTTCTCCGGTGCCCTTCAGCGCAACTCGATCACGTCTTTCTTGAAGCGTCTTCCCTCGTACCTTCTCCGAGCATCACAGCCATCAAGAAAGGCACCCGCTCACGGACGTCTGGATGTCCAGAAGCAAGTTAAGGTAGAGCACAATCGGTCTGCCCTTAACGACGCGCTGGACCTATCTCGCCGCGGTGCATCAGATGAAGCTACTCAGCTCCGAGAAGCTTTGGGAATCTCGACGGGAGTGATCGGCCTCATGCAGAGCGTCATCAAGGCTGCTCGGATTGATCGGGGGATTGAGTTGAACCAGCTCGAGCAACGAGCATGGGTACGATTGGGTGAACTTGTCGCCCTTGATTGTAAGTTTCAGCCTGAAGTTCTCAAGAGATGTCCCTCATTTTTCTTCCTTCAGCCACAACATCCAAAGCGACGCGTCTCCAGACTTACTGGTGCATGTCATGGCACATTCCCACATTCAAGGCCTCCACGACGGATCTGTCCACCCTCGCCCTCATCGTTCGCCCCGCTTCCCATTCCAAGGCCTCCGAGCTCTGGGAACAAGCTCGTCAGCATGACGCTCTGCGTATGCACGAGCGCGTGGTCCTTTCGACCATGAGCGTCGACGAGGCGTCTGACATTCTAGACAAGTGGCGTCTCTGGCGTGCCGCTGAGCGTAAGACTCGGTGCGCGGCATGCGAGAAACGTACTCCTCTCGGTATTCTGGCGGCCATTATCGTGAGGTTCAAGCTGCGGAAGCATGCGGCTTCTATGTTCGTCCGCACTGTCGCTCCTCATGGTGCTAGGGATGAAGATGGCGAGGAGGTTCTGTACGATGCCGAGCAGGAACAGAAAGACGAGCAGGAGATGCGGGGGACCATCGAGGCCGCCAAGTCTATCGGTGGACGCACGGCAGAACTCGCTGGTCTTCTGGAGAGGGCCTGGGATTCAGGCTTCTGCCCCGAAGAAGACGTCCTCTCCTCGTCGCGTCCCAAACTCGGAGACCACGATGACGAACACTGCGAGGAAGAGCATGATCTTGCAGATTTGGACGCCCAAGAGATCCGGTCCCTTATCAGCGCAACGCTTATCTATAGACACATCTTCCCGTCGTCTTTCCCCAGTGTCGGCCCTTCCGTGTCCTTGATCCTCTCGCCACCGCCTTCGCCGTCGCGTAAGAACGTCGCGCTGCATACTGCACTCAGAACAGCTCTCGGTTCTGCAGCGTTCGACTACGTCGAAGGACGTCTGGACGACCCGACTCTCGGTGGCGCGTTGGAGGATGCGAGAGATAGAGTGGTCGACATGTTGGTAGAGCGCGAGCGAGCAGGAAAGAGAAATGGTAGATATTGATTGAGGTTCTATTTTTGCTAGATATCTCACGTCTTCGTTTGCTTTATCTGTTTTGGCGAGAGCCAGTGGCTCTTTTTGACTTTTTGAATATCTTAGGTTCGGACGGCTTGCTGATATAGTTTTTCGATGATCTCCTCTGTGTTGCTTTAGTTCTTATTTTGTATTGCGTAGTTACTGACCCCGAGCCATCCAATATTTGATTGGAAGTGAACCTCACTGCTGGTCTGTAGTAGCTTTGCCTTGGAGTTCGACGTTCGACTCTCGGCAACGCGAACGATGCGGCCGAATTCGAAGCCGGGCGTTTGGTACGAATGGTGTGTTCATTCCTCTTTTTGACTTCTCTGCATTGTTCTCAAAGTTCCTCCGGGACAGACAACTGCTCCACCGTACGTCCCGCGCGGACCATAGTTGTATCTGCAATTCCTGCGGTGCTTCGACCCTCCGACCGCCACTGCACTTCTGCACGTTCATGAGCTTGTCAGCCTGCACATGGTACGCGCTTCTGCACCATACGGACTGCCAGCATACGAACCACCAGAGATTGATGGATGTCGATGTCTCCTCATCACATGGATTTCCCGGATTTCTTGCCGAAGTCGATAGGCCTTCAGAGGAGAGATAATAATAAGCTGAACGTGCTATGTTTCACCAACTCTTCCAACCAGACTTCCGTCAGGGTATGCGTTCTTTCCGATCCTACTTGTCTTTTCAGGCTGACACTGCGCTTATTGTTACAGAACGTGCTGCGTTCACCTGATTCTCGGTGCCGTGTTCACTGGCAGCTTCTGTCTGCGAATTCTCAGGACGAAGACCTCGAAAGAATGCATTCCTGAGGTCGAGGTCCGTGTTCGGGACCGAGTATCTGCCACAGCAGGCACTCGAGCATTCGAGCTGCAGAAGCCGAAAGCATACCGCATGGGCCTCTCCGTCCTCGTTTGATATCTAGCAGTGCCCGGCCGCTCACTTGACGCCATCCCATGCGCACATGCGTATATCGTCACCTCTTCAGGTCGAGATACTGCTCGAATCTTGCCAACGATGCATGTGCTTCTACGCTCGTAGAGCGACAATTCTTCCGTGCCGCTGCCAGCTGAGGCCGGCGAAGGAACGATGCATCGCACTTTCCAGCTTACATACAGCCCAGGTCGAAGTACATGGCATCTGCGAGGTATAAAAGAGAGGCTTGGCATCCCTTCATTTCCTCAGTTCACCAGATCTACCCGAACCTCCTCCCATCTGCACAACTTGCAAAGATGTTCGCCAAGACCGCCGCTGTGCTCCTCCTCGCTGTTTCCTCCGCCATGGCCGCTTTGCCCTCCGGCACCGTGACCTGCGGCAGCAACAAGTACAGTGTGTCTGCCATCACCGCTGCTATCAACGCCGGTGTGAAGGACCAGAGCTCCGGAAACCTCCCAGGTCTGTTTGGTTGAGCGAATCCAGTATACGTTGAAACCCTGACGCACAGTTACGCAGACGACTACCCTCACCAGTACTACGAGTATGTCTATGGCTCCTGAAACGACAGATCATTACTATATTATCTGATAAACACTTCAAAAGCGAGCCTTCCGAGAACATCGAACTCTGGTGCAGCGGCAACGGACCCTGGTACGAAGTAAGCAACCTCTAAACTCGAGCAGCACGCATGGTTCTCACTGAGTACCCTCGTAGTTCCCGATCATGCCCACCGGCAAGATCTACACCTCCACGTCAAGCAACTACCAATCCCCCGGAACGGACCGTGTCATCTTCACCTCCAGCGGTACTTATTGCGCGTAAGTTCTTCGTAGTATGCAACTTTCTCCGTGGCGCTGACATAATTTCATTTGCGAAAAGCGTTGTTACCCACACTGGTGCGGCCTCGGAGGATGGCTTCGTCGCTTGCAAGAACGACTAGAGATACTGAGGAGCGAGGTTGCAATTACGGATTGTCTGGATATGTACTCTATCTTTGGAGCTTTGAGCAAAATTTGAACGGGATGCCAATGTTTATGTCACAAAATCCGAATATGTGGTGATCTCGAAACTAATAAACGGCATGTGTATTCAATCACGATAGGGATAGAGGCACGAGCATACACTGAGTTCAGATGAAGGCGTTACGCGTTACTATGCAGTCTTCAGCGTTGCAAACGTTCGAAGCGTCGGATACATGTAAGTACTCTGCGTATTGAGCATGCCGAGAGAAAATGACTGCATATGCAAACAAGCTGTCGAATTGCAACGTATAAGTTGTCCCCGCTTATGCTTCACTGTGATCTGAAGCCTTCTTCTTTTCGTTTTCAGCAGCTTCCACCCTTCGCTGCCGCGCCTCAAGGCCCTGCTTGACGCCATCCAGAGCTTCCACTTTCTTGTGCCATCTACAGAAAAAGAGTGCTGAGGGTCAAGAAGACAACAAGATTTCAGACGAAACTTACTTGTAGGTGTTAGGGAACTCCTTCTCGAAGTCGAACTCGTCATTTATGACCGCGTAGAGGATGTCGTGCCACGGCACGAAGGCAATGTCAGCAGCCGTGACTCTGCCTGCGACCAAGTATTCCTGTTTTCTGAGAATAGATTCGAGCACATTCAACAGACGACGTGCTTCGTTCTCGTAGCGATCAATGGCGGATGGGACTTTCTCAGAGTGGTAATGTTTAAACCAAGTGGCCTGGCCAAAGTATGGTCTATCGAAGGAAGCATTAGCGAGTTGCTCGCGGTAACGCACAATCTCGAGTCGACCTACCCTTGTCCCGAGGCTTGAAAAAACAACCATTGCGTAAGTACCGCCTTTTCCCTGGGGTCAGCAACAGAGATCGTGTGCTCGGTGTCGTATGTATCAATCAAGTACAAGATAATAGCACCGGACTCCCTTGAAGTAGTCGATAAGTATGACCGTTGAGATCCGGATACGGACCAAAACACGTACCAGATAGTAAGGTCACCGTTCCTATGGTCGATGAGAGTGGGAATACGACCGTTGGGGTTGAGCTTGAGGTGCTCGGGACCTCTGATACTAGCGCTGTCGAGATAGACGGATTCGTACGACAATCCCAAGGCATTCAGAACGTACGCGACTTTCCTATACCAGCATCGTCTCATGTCAGCTGCAGGCAAAGAAAATGGCATTGTACATTGAACAACGTGCTTACCATCCATTTGGAGGGAGGGGGCTGGCTGCAGTGAAGAGGGTGAATTGCTTGTCGTGAGCCATGATTATCTCAGTGTTGAACGTTGAGTACGTCCCAGGGAAGTAGGTGCTGATACTGAGTTCTGGAATGAGCTGTGGGCAGAGAACCGCGAGTCTTTTTATACTGCTTCCCAACATATCCCGTCGAGGCCTTCGCTGTCGCTGTATTAGCAAGCTCTTTGCGTCTGCGCAAGCTAATTCACTCCAGAAACAGAAACGAGGGAACAGACCCACCTGTGACGTGCGCGGATCGCTTGTCTGCTGCATGTAGCAATTGAAGTGCCAGCGAATTTTCCAGGCTCCAGATGATTCATCTATCAACGCAAGCCACTGCAAGTACCCGAGATATGCGCGTTGCTGTCAAACGGTATAGGATTTGTGTGTCCTATGCGTGAGACCTTTTCGCAGTCTCATAACACCGATTCCGTCGCAAGTCGGAAATGCGACCAATGGCAAGTGCTTCGTCCTGAGAAAAAATGGGTTGGTCAGCTCTGCGCATCAAGTGTTTCGGGGATGCGTAGCTGACGGTCGTTTTATCGAGCCCGGCTTCGAGCTTGTGAGATCATACCGGAGATGTTACCTGTTATCCCTCTAGTCTCATCTCCTCGAAGAATCTGCACCTTTCTTTTATTTGCATGCTACAGCCGCTGTAGTCTATCAGTCATCATTCTAAGCAGACCACGCTTTCTGTCGTTCTTCCAGGCCTTCCTTAACACCATCGCTTGCAGTAACCTTGCTGTGCCATCTGCACTAAAATCAGAGCGTTGCCAATTTCAGGAGGAGCAAGATGCTCTTACGCAAATGTGGCAGGAAACTCTTTCTCGAAATTGAACTCAGCGCCAAGGAGAGGTTCAAGCATAATGTTGCAATGGACGAAGATGATGTCGGCCACAGTCAATTTTCCCCCGACGAGGAATTCTTGCTTGCTCAGGACAGACTCGAGTACTCCGAGAACGCGACGAGTTTCGTTTTGGTAGCGTTCGATGGCGGAGGGAACTTTCTCCGAATGATAGTAGAGGAAGTGGCCTGCTTGACCATAGTACGGACTGCAAATACGAGATCACTGAGCCAATATTTGGGATGCAAGTGCGACAAAATGCGTACCCCTGGCCAGCTGCCTGGAAAAACAGCCATTGGATCATCGTAGCCTTCTCATCTGGGTTCGTGACCGAAATTTGGTGGTTGGGATCATAACGATCCACAAGATACAAGACAATTGCGGCTGACTCCCTATGAAGAGTACGCGGCAATGTTAGAAAAGATCTGGCTGACGGTGAGTCGACTCACCAGATCGCAAAATCGTTGTTCTTATGGTCCACCAAAGTCGGAATACGACCATTCGGGTTATACTTCAGATATTCAGGTCCATTGACGGTCGTCTTGTCTATCTGGTGGCAATCGTATGAGAGCCCAAGACGATTGAGAACAAATACTACAGCCCTGGGCGAAATGATTTCATGAGTATGTGTCTGCAGCCTTTAACGAGAGACTCACCAGCCATTGATCCAAAGTGAGTTGGTGTATAGCGTGAATTGTTTCCCGTGCGGCATACTGCGACGTGGGACGAAGGAAGTCCTTGCTTCGAGCATCTGCAGCAGCTTCAAGGTTTATATCGTACGTAGAAGGATCTGTCATGACCCACATCAAAGCGAGATGGCATCAGAATGTGTCTGCGAGCATCGTAATTAGAAAGACAGTGGAATTTGGAAACTAGAAGGGTTAGTCTCACTGGTATATCCGTCCATCGCGAAGCGAGATGCCAGTTTCAGATATGTGAGAACGCTCACGCTGTTGACATAGTATCCCGATGGACTGAGTGCGAAACTCTTCGTCTTCTCAATGGGTAAACGGAGTGTTGAGCACTACCGGCCACTGCGAGATGGTCCAACGTTCGAACTTACAAGTTCATCAGCTTCTCCCAGAACAATGATTGCACATGTTGACCTCTGTAATTTCGAATGATCGTCGGCATAGAATCATCGGGAGACTGCAGAAGTCTGAAGGTACGATCCAAAAACGAAGGCATACCATTGAGCACTTTTCAAGTCGACCGATTCAAGTTGCCAGTATTCGGGTGTGAGGAAGTCGACGGTGTTGTGTTTGTGTTCGTGGACGCAGAAGACGCAGATGCTGTAATGATCTAAAAACAGGACGTCTAATTGTAGACTTGGCATCCAAGATCCAGTATGCAACGCGATTGTATAACGATCCTAAATCCAATATTGATCAGACTCAACTACAGCGAGAATAAAGAAAATTGGCCTGATACTAAATTCACGAGACAACTAGCAACTGAGAGACCGATACACTTTTCCGTACTACGGAAAAGTGTGCGATCGAGAGCGTCACGCCTGGACTTTCTTCTCTTCTTCAGCAATCAACTTGAGACGTTCCTCCAAGCCTTTTTTGACACCGTCTACATCGGCGACCTTAACGTGCCAACTGTAAGATTCGTCAGCGTTCCCCGTCAAGATCACTTCACCTCATAATGGCAAGTAATGACACTCACGCGAAAGTGCTTGGGAATTCCTTCTGGAAATCGAATTCGTCTCCGATAACCCGACGGATAATATTGTTCCATGGTACAAATGCGATATCCGCAACTGTGAGCTTGCCCCCTACCAGGTAGTCCTGCTTGCTCAAGACCGATTCGAGCACTCCTAGGATGCGCCGAGCCTCGACTTGGTAACGTACGATGGCGGAAGGAAGCTTTTCGGGGTGGAAGTGAGAGAACCAAGTAGATTGACCGAAGTACGGGCTATAGTAGAACGCGGCTGTCAGCGCTGGCTACAGGCAGAATCCGCACGAGCTTACCCTTGACCAGAGGCTTGGAACATCAGCCACTGATTAAGATTCGCCTTCTCCTTGGGGTCTACGACTGAAAGCCTGTGGCCGGGGTCATAGGTGTCAATCAGATACAGTAAGATGGCGTCCGACTCCCTGCAGGATACATCAACGGCTATGCGAGAAGTGAACGTGGGCAGGACAGCCTACCAGACAACGAAGTCACCATTTTTGTGGTCAATGAGAGTTGGGACTCGACCGTTGGGATTGAGCCTGACGTGCTCGGGGTTCTTGACATCGTCGAACGCGAGAAAGCTTGGTTCGTAGGTCAGTCCCAAGATATTCAACGCAAAGATGACCTTCCTACATGCATCCCGTTAGCGTTGGTCGATGTGATGATACCTAATCGCTTACCAGGAGTTGGGAGCCATGTAATGCATGTAGATCGTGAATTGCTTGCCGTGAGACATTCTTGAAGATGCTCAAGATCGAGACGAATGAGGTTTGAGAAAAAAGCGGACGCGAAGTCTTTATACTGTTACCAGATCCAGCTGAACATAGGTTAAGTCAGATCCCACAGGTTGAAATTGACACCCGTGCTCGTGACAACCTGAGTCAGAATATACACACGATTGAGTGAGCGGCGCACCGAGATCGCTCCATCTTGTGGCAACAGATGGAATATGGTCGTGCAATATGACTTTGAGGAGTATTGAATGACGAGTCCAGCTCTGATCTCAGTAGATACGCGCCCCCAACGACAGTAAGATTTGTGTGTCCGCAGCCCGAAACAGTGATCTTCGTGGGTACTGGCGCTGTCGGCTGCACAGAAGTGACTCGCCCTGAGAGGATGCTAAGTCAGCTTCCTTCTGCCCTCTGCATACTGTATGCGACGACGAGGAGATATCTCCATGAACTCTCCGTGGACAAAGTGACATAGTACTGCCAAAAGCAAAGTTGCGATGAGCCTTGCGTAGCCAAAAGGGAGCCGGCACACGTCCTTCCAGAGGCAGGTTTGATGACTTACTTCGTCAGCGAGACTCGGACTGAGTCATATGTCGACTCTTGCGCCTGCACTTAAATCCGGAACCGAGATAGCGAACGGAACAGCCTATGCCTCGTATAGGGCGGTCGTTGAGTGCACGATGTCAACCATGTACGACATTCTTGGAATAGTCGTTGGATACTGGCGTCGTATTCTTGAGGTGAGAATATGCTGGATTGGACGTTTACAGCAGATTATGAGCACTGTCGAGTCAGATAGCGAGGGTCTAAGAAAAATGTGTGACACAGTGTATCAGCATGAGGCACACCCAGAGAGGACCGACATGGCACACCTCCGTATTCCTCCAAACACTCCCTTCGACAGACTTAACGGCACGTACGTAGAGTCCATTCCAATCGAGTTTACTTGACACCGTGATCATTTGAGGAAAAGTGGGAGCGATAGTTATTATCGTCGGCACATAGAGTTAGAAGTTGACAGAAGAGTTTACGTTCACGCGCGTTCAAAACATTGCACGCGCTTGGCGCTCGCTGGCCGCACTGCCACACTGAGTACAAATGCTACATAGCGAGTACTCAGGTTCAAATTGATGTATTCTCACATTCGAAGTGCTTCTTTGGACGAGTCTTCCGCGATTATAGCGACAATATTCACATTTCTTACGGTGCTACTAGTACTGACTTCTTACAAACCGCTGACTCTGAGGCTCAAACCGAGGTTACTACAAGTTCTGCTTGATTTTCCAGGCCTAGGCTCGCGCTTTCTTCTCATCCTCCGCAAGCAGCCTCAGACGTTCCTCTAGACCCTTTCTGACGCCGTCGACAGCAGTAACCTTGGTGTGCCAGCTGATCTGACCGTCAGTATCGTGGATCGCGGCAAGGCAGTCAACGTAGGAGAACACTCACATGTAAGTGTTTGGAAACTCTTTTTTAAAGTCAAAGTCGTCATCAATGACGCGCTGAAGAACATTGTTGTACGGGACAAAGGCAATATCAGCGATAGTCACTTTGCCACCGACCAAGTAGTCTTGCTTGCTCAGGACGGATTCAAGGACGCCTAAGATACGGCGTGCTTCGTTCTGGTAGCGCACGATGGCAGAAGGAATCTTCTCGTGATGGACGTGGCGGAACCAAGTGGACTGGCCGAAGTAAGGACTACAGGAGAACTATGAGCGGATCGAACTGTATGATGCCGAGAGGTCTGCAATTACCCTTGGCCTGTGGTCTGGTAGAAGAGCCATTGAGTGAGGACCGCTTTCTCCCTGGGAGAAGCGACGGAGATCGTGTGCTCCGTGTCGTACGTGTCAATCAAGTACAACAGAATGGCGCCTGACTCCCTGGATGCATACTTGTCAATGAATGCAGAGTACCGGAAACGGTATTAGACTTACCAGAGAACGAGATCGCCGTTGTTGTGGTCGATGAGGGTCGGAATACGTCCATTTGGGTTGTACTTGACGTGTTCCGGACTTTTGAAGGTGTTGCCATCCAAGTAGATCGACTCGTAAGTCCGCCCAAGGATGTTCAGCACAAACGCGACCTTCCTGAAGGCACAAAGTCAACGGGTCGACAATACTCTACAGTGCTCTGGAGAAACATGAATCACTTACCAGCCATTGGGAGCTCCGATATGGGTGTAAAGAGTGAATTCTTTAGTATGAGACATGGTGGGAGTTGCTGGTGATCATTGAAGCTTGCGACTGAGCTGAAGCCGTTGCAACAGAATTCTTGCTCTTTTATAGTCCTCTAGAGGAACGATCCCCTCGCGTTTTCATGACTTACGAAGATGAATCTTGGTGTGTGTGACCAGCTGAATCATCTGGGGATGTATCAGCGAGCATGAACGCTAAAGAGACATACCGTATTTGTTTCGCAAACCCACCTCAATTTCTGTCTCAAGGCTGACATATCGAGAACATATGGAGTGTTCCATGCAGCGTGCGGATGGAAGCCTAACTCGTGAGACATAGCTTCTAGACACGTGAGCCGACGACAAGTCGGGCTGTGTGCCAAGGACACATATGTTTTCCGATGATGTCGATCTCCGTGAGCAGCCGTGGGCTGGCACAAAAATGACACGCCTTAAATGCGAGTTTTGACAGGCCATAGACGGAGGAAGGTAACGCTCGTTCGTGTTGTGATACAACCTGCAGTTGCTGCGGTCGGATGACCGCAGAGACTTCTGATTCTGCATCAGACAACCTGCAGTCTGAGCGCGACAATGAGCAGTTTCTTGACAGCGTGTCCGTGGCTCGGGAAAATATCGTCTGGACGCGATGTATGCGATTTCTTGCCGACGCGACGGGGTCGGGATATGCGCATTCGGCACGTGCCAAACAGCGAGTTTCGTAACCCGAGTCCAGGTACGATGATGGATATGTTCTCCGTGAGCACAATGAGTAAGGCAGTATAGTAGAATTTCGAAGTGGCCTTTGAGAGACGCAAGATTGAACGTTGAGCGTCGGTGATCTGTCGTCGTCGATGGAGGTTGACAATGAGAATGATGGACTCGCCAACCGCCGTTTTAGGAACAAGGCGGTCGGAGTTCGAAGTTTGAATCTGCACTGCATGCTATTTCGGCCCGTTGTCTCCGCTCAGAACCGCAGAAATTCAGAAACTACTGATATTCAACATCTCACTATTCGCAGATATTTGCCCAGTGTGGACCCAGAGTCGGGACTTCGCTACAAGGATGCTGCGGAGACAACTCTATGGCAGCCGCCAAAAATACGTGATGGATTGAACTGTGATGTATGAAGCATATCTTCACTACCAGTCCGAAACAGGCTGGAACACCCGATCTGCAATGCAGCGGACACCAATTTATTCCTCTTGCGCAGATTTCTTCAAGATGTCTTGCCAGTCAAGAGCAAGTTTAGTCAAAGTTTTGCTCCGAGCTATACGTCGTAGGTCAGTTGGGTTGAACGCAAATTTTCGCTAATTGCAATCTAGACTAACCAAATATCGTCAAAACATCCTTCAACAGATCGCGCTTGGAGAAACCGAGCACAGTCGGGGACCATGAGTCGTCTCTCCCAGGCCTCCTGATCATGGATGTCAGCATTCTCGTAGATGTGTGCGCAGATATTTACTCACCAGTAAGTAGGTCCAAACAGTTCCTTCACCAGCTCCTCCGCCTTCGCTCTGAAACCTTCGTCCGCAACCTTCTTCGCATATACCGAAAGCGTATGCTTATATTCCTGAGGGCTGTCCAGCGTCTTCGCCGCATGCAACTTGCTCTCCAGATGGCCAAGAGTCATCGCTGTGCTCCACCACGCTGGCCGCTGCCTTTCATCATCCGTACCCGGTATCCGCTCCGCAATGGAACCCTCGATGGCGGAAACGATACCTCGAGCGGCTACTTGGGTGTTGGCCCGTTGTCGGCCCTGCCAGGTATCCGAGCCTTCCGCCCACCAGCTCTCGCTGAGCTTGACCCAACTCAACAACGAAGAATCATAGGAGTGGGCGACGCCTGTTGAGAGGTGAATATACGGTGCGCCGTTGGATCGAATACTTGCTGATAGAACGCTGCAGTTGGGCGAGATGCCCATGATAGAGGATACGGATACTGGAGCAAACGCTGCCTGTTGCTTCTTCACATTCCTTGTAATTGAATGTAGTCAGTATGACTCAGAGCGACAGAGCATCACTGACATACCAAACGTGGAGCATGCCAGCCGAAGTAAGAAGCATCAAGAATTGTTTGCTTGAGGCCAAAATAGAACATGGGGCTCCTAGGCTGAGCGTTGGAAAGATTCTGCGCTGCACGTCAGTCACCTCGCAAAACGAAGTCAACAGAATAGGACAAACCTCCGACCTGTAGGTGAGTAGATGTTAAGCGAGCCATCTTGCAAGGCTGCAGCACAGAACACGGCCGTTGCTGTGAGCGCAAGTATCGGTGAGGGAAGATAGTCTAGCCATTGGGTCTGCTTGCCGCTGGCAAGCAGTACCTCATGGGCGCCTATAACGTCGTTAGCCTGTGACGGAGGATTGTAAGTGATCAGCGTACCACCATCTTCTGAATTGCGACCTTCGAGAACATCTTCACTTCCTTCGATGGTCGCTTTGAGATACGTGAGGGTAGAGGGTATCGGTAATCTGCCTGCCAACGATGAATCGCCTGACGACGGCGACGACACAATGACTGCTGGTACGCCTCCAGAGATCTCCCGTACAGAAACGACCTCTCTGACTCTATCTCCACCCAACGTCCTAGGCTTGAGAGGTTTCTCGTCCAGAATATCTGCGTTGCTGGCTTTCCGCTTCCCTTTCCCGCTCCTCCCAGCAGCGTCGAAGGACGTGATCGGGACTTCTGTGCTCATGTCGACGTCTCGATCTTCGGAAGGATAGCGAAGCCCCATACTCTCTCCGTTCATGCTGACATCTGTGAATCCAGTTGTTGTAGCTGAGTACGGCTGAGGCTGAATGGACGGTGGAGAAGGTATTTGACGAGAGGAGGAGGCAATTCCGGTAATCTCATGGAAGGATCGTCCATTGGCAGAAGGTGGTGGACGAGCTGTGGGCTGCATCGAAGGAGGTGGCGCGCTTATCGGTGTATTGGATGTGCTTGCAGATGGAATATTTGAGGCGAGAGATCCCATGAATGTTGGCTGGACTCGTTTGGCCGTCTTGCGCTTGGCCACAAGCTTGTTTATATGCTCGCCGCCCTGATTCTGCGACGACCCGAACCCGGTATGTGCGTTGTCTTGTGTGTGCGCAGTGACCCCGTTGTGTTTCGGTGAAGGCGGTGGCGTCATCCGTTGGTCGCGCTGTTGTTGTCCCGTTTGGCGCGCGACTGATGGTAGTGACGAATGAGAGTAGCCTGTAGGGAGTGGCGGGGCGGTGAATCCGAACTTGGTGAAGTATTTCTCTTGAGCGGTGAATGGTGCAAGGCCTTCGAGCTCGTCGCGGTCAAAGCTGAAAACAGCCATTGTGCCATCGGAGGAAACAGCGTACAGTGTGTAACCATCACGAGACCTATGCATACGAAAGAGGAACAAAAGAGTGGCCACATCGTCATTTCGACAGATCGCGTGTGAGGTCATGATGTGACGCACCAGCTCAGGTCCATGATCTGCCTCTCAAACACCTCTTTCGCAACGATGAGTGGCCGTGCGGACTTCGTTTGCCAGACGGATATTGACCGATCGTCTGCTCCAAGTGCGACTACGGAGCAGATGTTTGACGCGACGACATCGTCCTCAGGATTGCGAAGGAAAATATGTGGGTTGTAGGCCTAGCGAATGAAATAATCAGTACCATGCCATGAAACGACAAACAATAAATTCGCGCACTGCAACTTGAACTGCATTCTCGTGCCCAACTAGACTTATATCCGCTGTCCAATTGCCCCGAGAAATCACAGCCGCTACAAAGACATAGCCAGAGTTATTAGTGGCATTTGAGGCTGTGATGTGGGCACCATCTGGAGACCAGCTGGTAGTCAACGATGGCATTGAGCGAGTTAATTCAACATGAACGAATACCCGTGCACACCTTAATCTCCTAAAGAAGGTACCTGGTGAGTCTTCGAAGGGTTTGGTGACTTCCGCCTCCAACCCCCAATCAGTTGTCCTCCAGATCTTCACCGTCCTGTCGTCGGATTGGGTAGCCAAGTACTCGCCCACCGGATCCCAGCACACACCCTTGACAAACCCTTGGTGTTGATCGAGCTTGCGAAGCCGCTCTACAAAAGCGTAAACAGAAGCGGAACGATTCAGGACATACAAGACTCACCTAGCGTATAGCCACACCAAATAAGCACAGAAGAGTCTAACCCTACGGACGCAAGGTATCTATCCTCCGGAGACCAAGCAAGATCAGTCACGTCTGAAATGAGATACCAAGACTGAGCACGTCGTGAAATGCAAGACGAAAGAAGAGCAGACATACCGCTGTCATGGCCTGGCAGTCGCTTCAGCGGTTTCCAACCTTCGACATTGACTTCATCTGAGCCCCACACTTTCCCCTTCGCCGTGCTACAACAAGCTCCCAAAGTGAGCATCTCAGGCTCCACATTGCACGAAGATGGGGTACTCACGGATCCAGGTCCCACACCATCACTATAGAATCATCGCTGCCACTCGCAAGCCACCTCCCAGAATGCGCCCACCGAACCGTCAACACCGGACCCGTATGCATTGTCAGCGTGCACAGCGACTTCGGAGGCCTCCCAGAGAGTTCAGAGGCATGGTTGAGGATGGGTTTCGTGCTCCATATTCGAACTTTGGCATCAATGCCCCCAGTTGCGATGCGTGAGCCGTCGGGGTGGACATGACAGGAGTAAATGACTGGTCGTTTGCCTTCGTCGCGCGATGCAGGATCTAACAGAGAACATGAAGCTTCGTATCTGGAATGGTTTGTACCAATACTTGCCTCTATGAACGACCCAAGCAGGTTTGGTGAATCGCATAGTTGGCCGGGATGTCTATTTGGGCGGGGTTCGGGTAAGGCGGGAAGAAGGTATGGCCAGTGACCAAGTCGAGAATTAGATGTTATCCAGAGATCCTTGTAAGGGTATTGATAGCAGAGGGAATATTACAACAACAGTTTCGTAGACATGAGCAAGGAATGAGAGAGAGGGAGAGGATGGTGAAGAACAAGCGAAAGACTTCAGCTCATTACCATATGAGGATGAGAGTTTCGCCAACACGTGTCGATCACTCAGACACTCGTTGTCAAATATGGAAGTCGTTCAAGATCACACAAGTTTGGATGGGTTGTGAAGTTTCTTTGTTTGGTATACTACGTGCTACAAGTCCATGAAAAATGCAAATGTCCGTGTGTAATGTCCAGTGATGTCCAGCATCGTGATGAGGGTATATGGATGCATGGATATCTAGTTGGCGGACAGATAAAGTCTCCTGAGCTGCATCGGGCCAGCTGCCTTGCGGCAGACTGGGCAGCGCTTTCTGGTTGAAAGTGCTTCAGCGATACACCTGCAATAACGATGTCAGTTATAGAGTATTTGAGAATAATGCGACAAGACTTACGATGAGCAGAAGACATGTCCACACTTCGTGGCGGATGTCTCTGCGGTGGGTGCCTCGAGGCATACGCCGCAGGTGAAGTGGTAACCATCATTGCGGCTTCGCGGATGTGAGGGTGCGATTCCGCCGAATTGACTGCGATGATAATCCTCTTCGTTATCCGCCTCAGCCTCGCGTTCAGCCCGAGCGTCAGCCTCTTCGGCTTCCCCTCTGGAGATGGCAGCGGCGATGGCGTGGATGGCAGCGGATGACGGTGCGTTGTTTGGGCTCGGACCGAGCATATCCATCCGCTCCGTAGGCTCGTAAGCCTCATCGTCGAGGTCCGAGACCGACCCGACGGCTTGGTTGGAGCCGATGCTGACAAGGCTAGCTTCGCTGGATGCGTTGCTATCACCGCTGGGTGCGCGGGGCCTCGAGAATTCGGCAATGGCGGCGGATGGGAGGACTGTGCGAGGCTGGACGGGAGCGAAGCTGAAGTTATTGAATGCTTGCTCCTGCTCGAAATCCATGTCCATCTCGTCGTCCTCTACCCAGTAGTCTGACAACTCACTCTCGTCGTCGGTTGCGAGTGCGGCTTCATTGTCTTCTGGGTAGAGTTCACGACCAGCCATGTCCTCCCAGCCAGGCTCCTCATCGAGAAAGAGGTCATCATCTTCCTCTTCCCCATCGTCACTGTCGTCACGATGAATAGCTGAGAACTCGATGTGCTACAGGAGAAGGTATTAGCATTGAACTCTTTCACATGCAAGGGGGCGTTCACTTACAACTCGGAGTCCTGCAGCAGAAGAGAAGTCTCGCTCGCACACGGCACAGTAGTGATGTCTACTGGACGAGACGTAGTGCTAAGAAATGACGAGGATGATAAGTCACTGACTTTGGAAAAACAAGTGACTGTGTGCTTACGTTGCGGAGCGAGTTCCCATTGGCGAAACGCTTGTCGCATGTCTCACATTGAGGGTGATTGGCTGCAAACTCGACGTGGATGGCGCGAGCCTCCTTTGTAGGGAAGTAGCGATCGCACAGAGAGCAGTAAGACAAGTCGGCGTAGACAAGGTGCATAGGAGAGGGCATCTTGATCAATCAATGATAAGTGCAAGTGTTGTGCAAGTGGTGCGAAGTAGGTGGAACTCGGTGAGATGGTGGGAGTTCGAGGTTAAGTTTGTGAAGTGTCTAAGTCGCAAAGGTGGGGGGTTTTTATACGTTTTCGTTCTCCATTCTTCTGTGGGAAACCAAGTCTTCGGAGATGACTTCATTGCCGTCCTTCCGTTCCGACGTAGGGTATTTGGACGGTTTTTGGAAGTTATGACGAGCATAACTTCCAGAACCTATGCGGATGACGTCGGTAGAAGGTACGGAAGGCGGTGGGAGGAGGCTTTCCGGGCGTACCGTCGGGAGGGCGGTACGGGGCACGTCGGGCATGCGCCGCTTTACACCTTTTGTGGTAGTGGAGTTCGGGCAGTGCACTGCCTTCATCGCCGACGAGATGCAAGTTGCATTCCTGAGGGACGGAACGATAGGCAACGGACCGAGAGGGCTTCCTGCCGTTCCGACGGTAAGCGGTAGAGCTCGTTGCTCGAATGACATTGCTTGGCGAACCCTCGAAGAAGAGAATCTACAGTGCAGCTTCAGTACTATTAGAATATTATTGTAAGTTGAAGGTACAGAAGTACATATCCGATTAGCATGCTTACGCGCCAGTACGTAGATACTTTGGCCATGACTTACTTTGCTGTACGTCTCATTTGCTGTGATCACAGTATGATCGTATTCTAAGTCAATGTGCTCATCGCAGCACGACATCGACTTTAGATTTGACTTCGACTGGACAAGATTGAAGAGATCGTGAAGCAGCAGAGTTGGGTTGTCTGAAGATGCCAGTCTGGGCGCCAGCGCATGAGCGAAATGTCTGACGGACACCGCGATGGGCGAGCACGCTGTCGCGCTCGACGAGGAGCATCAAAGGCCACAGCGAGGCCAGAAGAATAAGGAGAAAGAGGAAGACTAAGCCCGAGATGGTCGTCAGACGATCAGGAGGTCCGTGCGTGCAGATAGCTAGGGCAGGGCAGTGGCTGCACTGCGCGTGCGTGAGCACAAGCGGACTTTGAAGCATCCACGTCTCCCATATAACCACCCATTTCCCCTCATTTCGCCCCCGTTTCCCCCGTTTTCCCTCTCTCTCCTCCTCTCTGTACTCTTGCCAGCCCCGAAGACATGTCTGACAACGAAGACGGCGGAAAGAAAAGCGGCTATCGCCTGGAGTACGCCAAAGGTGGCCAATCCAAATGCAAGGGTTCGTGTTTCATTCCCGGGAGTGCCCTCAACGGCGCCCCTCGCTGCTGGCATCGTCCCCCGCTGACATTCGCGTTTTTCGCGTACTTTTTGAACTTGCAGGACCCAAGCCATGCCAAGGTACCTATGACAAGCAATATTGTGCTTTTGTATTCCTGATCTCTCGCCCTAGGAACGAAAATTGATAAGGGAGAGTTGCGGATGGGGTCCCTCGTCGACTTCAGGGGAAATACTTCGTTGTATGTCTTCAATTATGCTTTCAGAATATTATCTTCCCTTTGTATCATTACTTCGACCCTTTTCTCACTCTGTGTGTCCTTGCATTTCCTTCAAACCTGTTCACTCGCTGTCATTTCGATCTGGACTGGTTGCCGTCGGGCCTCTTCCCTCCCCGTTGCCGTCTTCCGCCCCCGGAACGTCACTGACCATTCTCCGCTACAGCGCATGGCGTCATTGGGGCTGTACCACAGCCAAGATCATCGAAAACATGAAGAAGTCCTTCGATGAGGCGGATGAGCTCGACGGGTTCGAGGATCTCGAAGAAGCCGACCAGGAGAAGGTCCGCAAGGCCTGGGAAACTGGTCACGTCGCTGACGAGGATATCCCCGAGAGTGCCAGGAAGCCGGATGGCGGTGACGAGGAGGAAGACGAGGACGAGGACGAGGACGAAAAACCTAAGAAGGTGAAGAAGGCGGCAGCGGACAAGAACGGGAAGAAGGCTGCCGCGAAGGAACCGGAGGCGAGCGTTTTCAAGTTCGATTACTCGCCCAGCGCAAGGGCCAAGTGCAAGGGTATGCGTACACTCGTTGTGCAGGTATCGAAGTCACTGCTGATGTACATCTTGCTCATGACAGTATGCACGGTCAGCATCGTGAAGGGCCTGCTTCGACTGGGCTTCGAAGCTGACTTCCGAGGGCACAAGAGCTTGTACGTTCATGACTGTTCATCCCGGTCCGCTACTGAGATGTTCATACCAGCTCATGGCAACATTTCGGATGTACTCCGACGTCTCGTATCGCCCAGCTCATCCAGGCTTATGACGAGCCCAAAGCCGTTGAAGGTTTCTCTGACCTCCAAGAGAGCGACAAGGAAAAGATCCAACGCACTTGGGATGCTGGTGCAATTGCGGAAGATGACAAGGGCGTCGGCGAGCCTATAGAACCTGTCAAGAAGAAAGCTGCCCCACGCAAGAAGAAGGCCCCTGCTGATGATGATGACGAGGAAGAGAGGCCGAAGAAGCGCGTCAGGAAGGCTCCTGCTAAGGTACGTTGCTCTGCATTGCTTCGTTATTGTATATTTTTCGGATGCTGAACTGAGGTACGCAGAATGAGGACGATGACGAGGATATGGACGACGAGGAAGAGAAACCAAAGCCCAAGCGCGCTGCGAAGAAGGCCGTTGAGAAGAAAGCGGCTCCGGCCAAGAAGCGTGCTCCTGCTAAGAAGAAGAAAGTCGAGGACGACGATGAGGATGCTGAGGATTTCGGCGAGGAGCTTGCCAATGTCAGCGGCGACGATGACGAGCCCGAAGAGGACGAAGAGGAGTCGTCCAAGAAGCGCAAGGTACGTTTGAGTGGCTGTGTAGAACGTGAATTCAGGCTAACATGTCGTCGCCACAGCGGGCTCCTGCGAAAGCTTCCTCTTCCAAGCCTGCCTCAAAAGCAGCCTCAAAACCGGTGTCCAAGAGAGCAGCTAAGCCAGCTTCCTCCAGAGGACGAAAGGCGAAGGTCGATGAGGAAGAAGAGGATTACGACGAGTGATCATCGTCGTCATTGTTCGCCCTTGGTACTGCTGCGATTCCGAAAAGACAGTGCTTCTCGTTTCTCGTCGTGATCTGGATGGTCGTCCTGTGTTTGTGTTCTCTGCATACTCGCATTTGCTTTCGAAAGTCGTCGCATCGATTGGAGTGGATGTCATTTACTGTCCTCCTGTGCACTGTAATGTCTTGTACCATACACTTCTGCTAGTAAATATTTGCTTGTTATCCGCTCTACACTTGCTCTACACCCACTCGACACCTTTGACTGAAGTTACTGAAGTAACAGCTGGGGTTATTGACTTGTTGCCCACGCGGAAGGAACCGAAGCTACGAACGAATCTCAGTTACACTACAGCGCACTATGCTCGTTGACATGACGCTGATCTCTTGACGGTCGAAGGTGTGGGGGTCAATCACTCAAGTTTGCGACTTTCCGGTGTCAAGCATACTGGCATAGAGCATGAATGAGGCAATGCAATCGGGCAGAGAATGGATACAGGGTGGACAACATGATAAGACTTTGTTTACAAGACTCATGCCTTTGCACCTCCAGCAGCTCCAGCAGCGGCAGCCTTGGCCTCCTCAGCCGCAGCAACAGCAGGGTTGACCTTCTTGCCGTCCTTCCACCTTACACGGGGAGGAGGGGCACGGTTGCGACGGCCCTCGCGCGATCGTACTCGGACAACTGGACAAGAGACGAGGTCTGTTAAACAGGTTCCTGTAAGAACAGGAAATTACTAAGCGTACCATGCGAGTGGATAGCGCAGGAGACGCAGTATGCGATTTTGATGTACAACTTGGGGATAACGTATTCTGCAGAACGATAAAATAAGTACTGGCTGGAGAAAGGAAAGGCATGATTACGCACCGGGGTAGACGGAGGCCTCGCTGATATCACGGACAGCAGCGCTCTCAACCATGTTCCTCACTGTGAAACGCTTGATAGCCTTGTCCTTTCCAACGCAGCGAGAGCAGTTGGAGCAGCGAAGGAAGCCGACATGACCACGGCCCTTCTTGTTGCGGCCGGAACCTCTTCTCTTCTTAGTCTGCAGCGAAAACGAAGCCAGTCAGTAAACCTGCGATTCCAGAGTCGTGTGTCATCCGAAGCGAGACAGTGCCATCCATCGAAAATCGAGCGTATTGGATGGACAAAACGACGAGAATTCGATGGATGTGGTGCTTGGGAGTGGTACGGCGATGCTCACCATGGTGAATAGTGTCGGGGTGTCTTGAGGATGTGCGTGTCGAGCCCGACGACGGTCTTAGTGTACAGTCTGGACGCCCAGCGGCGAAGTGATCGGTAGCGCCTCCCTGCCCTAAACTGATCAGTCACATGACACGCGCGCTCACCGCCAACGCTGCCGAGCTCACCGGTTGCGATGTTTAAGACTTCCTCCTCCCTCCTCTCTTCGCCAAAATTCTTGTTCATGCATCTTTCATCTCTTTTCATCTGGTGATACTCTTCGAATATGCTCAGGAAGGACACTGTTTTGCAGCGCGACAAATGCGATTCTCTTGACGGCGCTTGAAGGACAATAGGCTTGCGCGATACCGCGCCTTCTTGGCCTGTTCGGCGTTGCTACTGAAGAAGACAAAGCCCGGCTATGGACTATTTGTACATGGTAACAATGGGGACGTGGATTTGCACCTCCTGAGAAGCTTCTGCCTTTCCGACGGCCCTGCAATAAGCGAGGTCCTTAAAGGTAGGCAAGCCCTCGTCGACGCGGCTACCATCCTCTCCTCTCGGTCCTCGACTCTCAGCCAGAGGCGTTTTCTTTTTGAGCCTGGTGCTCCTGGTTCATTCTCGTTTACTTCTGCAAGTCCGCATCTCTTATAGTCTTCCTGGTTTTGAAAACCGATCCGTATCGATATGTTCCTCGCAATCTTCACCTTGTCCTGGCTTTCCTCGACCATCGTCCTTGGAGCACCCGCAAATGCCCTCGACAACGCGACTCTCCTCCAGAACGGACTCGATGCTCAAGCATTGAACGCAGAATTCGCCAACATCACTGCGAAAGATCCATGTAACAGTGCGTATCAAACGTGGTTCACTCGCCGGCTTCCTTTTCTGACGCGCGTGTAGGTGGCCAGATGGCTTGCATCGACGGAGCTCCTTCGTTGTGCCAATTTGGGACGTGGCAACTGCAGAGATGCTCAGATTCGCGGGAATGTTTCGCTGTGCCTCTGGTGAAGGACAAGGGAACTGTATGTCGATCGTTCTATTCTGGCCCACGTTCTCATGCTGATGAAAGCCTATAGTCTCTCGTGTGCACTAGCTACGCAAATGCACTGTCGCTGATCACGGCCACTGGTGCCAAAGGCGGTATTACGCCCGAGAACGGGTCAAACACTACCGTTCCGCTGCCCACCATGACTGGTGCTGCTTCTGCAACCACTGTCTCTACCTCAGCAAGCGCATCTTCCGGAACTCCATCGGCTGTCAACACTAGCAAGCCTGTTCAAGCCACTAGCGTTCCTTCGCAGAGCTCCTCTTCGTCCACCGAGGTCTCAACATCCTCCACCGTCGATACCACTCCTTCTCCATCCGACAAGTCACAGAGCGGCGCAGGCAGCCAAGCTACTCAAGTTGTTACTGTCACCGTCACTGCGCTCGTCACCCCTACATTGACTTTCGCTCCAGTTACAACAACCCTCAGCCCGTCTGATGCAGCCATTATCCTTTCCAGTTTGAGTGCCAATGGTGCTTTTACGAAACCCTCTTCATCCGGTGATTCTCCCTCAGGCACCCCGACTCCCACCCCTTCCAAGAACCAGGCCACGTCCGAGACGACTACTGGTATTGGTGCGAATGCTCTCAGCGTTGGTGCCTCTTCCGCCGTGAACGCGACCGCCACAGCAGTTGCAGGCGGGAAGCTCTCTCGTCGCGCTGGTTATAGAGGACGCTGGATTGCGCGTCGTGCTTGACCGTCTTGTTACGTCATCTTGTAGCTTTAGCTCTCTTCCATTATTTCAACCTCACTTGGCATGTCCTCTTGCAGAACGTGTTTAGACATAGCGTACACTCATTCGAATTCAAGCCACGGCACTACGCAGACCTTTATCCCCGCGGTCGGTGCCCGCCACAAGTAAAAATGGTCATGGGAACCATCGAAGTCTCCAAGGAGAGTTGTTACTGGCTGTCGGTGTGAGCCGGGCGTACCACGGGATGATTTCAGTGGAAATCAATGGACTCGTGTCTTTTTCACCCGGATCACATCAAGCGACACTCCCAGGGTCGAACAGAAACGGCAGCAGCGTGCGCATCTTCTGTTCCATATACACCCACCATTTTCTCTGCTGCGACCCTGATAAACGGTTCACGCTAAACTCACAGAAACTTAGACACAGGATTATGCACTAGCTATAAAACGGTTGGGATCCACGGGCATGGGATCGTAGGGCTCTTTCCCCACCCACGTCCCTCCCAGCACCTCACGACGCGTCCCGGGCGGTCTCCAGCAGCAATGTCGGAACCCAAAGCAGCCCCCGCTAATAGCATTCAAGATAATGACTCTACGAAGAAGGAGACGAGCTCGGAGGAGCGGCGCGAAGCCACTAGCAGCTCCAGCGAGATCGACCTCTTGTCGTATCACGAGCACAATGCAGGACGTCTGGTCATAGATCCAGAGTGAGTAATGGGGACTTTCTTCAAACCGTACTGTGTGCTCATATCGAGTTTTCAATAGAGAGGCACGACTCGAATTTGGGGATGAGGTGGCGAAGAAACTCAAGTTGACGAAAGATGGAACGACCGTGTTGTGGCCACAACCCGCAGATGACCCTGAAGACCCTCAGAACGTAAGCCCATGGGTCACTTGTGTTTATACTACAGGAACCACCACAAACCGCATACCCCCTTACAGTGGTCGGATTTTCGCAAGCACGTACAATTGGTGATTATCACACTGGCTGCAATTGTGCCCGACTTCGATTCCGGCATTGGTGAGTCATGCATTCTCTTTGAATCTTGGACTTCTGATTAACATTGCGCCCGTCAGGTATTGCGTCCATCTTCGCACTGGCGAACCAGTTCAACACTACAACGAACGAGATCAATAACCTCACGTCAAAGTAGGTCTTGTTGCCTGCCAAAGTTGTCGCCGCTCGTATCTAAGTCTTGCTTTAGTTGGAGTATCTTCTTACTGGGATGGGGCGGCATATTCGCCGTCATGCTCATGCGCCGCTATGGTCGTCTACCTGTGCTATTCTGGTCTCAGGTATGATTGCAAATATACGCCGCAGTATCAGCTTGCCCTCATCTCTCGCGCTCGCAGGTGTTCTCACTCGGATGGCTCATTGGATGTACATTTGCACCAAGTCTGAAGACCTTCACAGGTGCGTCAGAACTAGATATATTCAGATGTGCGAAATTTAACCACTGGTGGCAGCCATGAGATGTCTGAACGGATTCTTTGCGTATGTTTCCTCTGCAATGCGCTCGTACTTCTATTCACACGACTCTTTACTAGTACTTGTCCCCAAGTAACAGTACGTTATCGCCTCCCCATTCCGTGAAGCAGAGGAACAATGTTCACCGTTCTCGTAGGGTCTATACGTGGTCACAGACCTGTTCCCATTCCATCTGCAAGCGCGAAAACTCAACATCTGGACAATGGGCTTCATCATCTCTCCGTTCCTCTCCCCATTCGCCTTTGGGTTCTTGGTTGCAAGGGCAAGGTGCGCGTGAGCTTCGGACTGTTCCATAATCTGGCTTACATGCTCAAACAGCTGGCGCTGGGCATACGGCATCGGTTCAATATATGGGGCCATCGTCCTCGGTATAATCATCCTCTTCGGTGAGGAAACGTAAGTATAGAGGTTTTTTCTCTGCGAGACTACGATCGTAACATGAACATCTACAGCATGTACGACCGCAAATTGGAGAATCCGAGACCCTACGGCAGCAACACGGGTGTCGCCAGCCGCATCAAGACCCTCATCGGAGTTACCGGTGCTCGCATGGCCAAGTTCAGGTCCACCTGGACCGAAGTTCTCTTTGCGTGCCTCAACATCGTCTGGCGTCCGCATCTCTTCATGATCTTGTGGTTTGAGGCCCTGCTTTTCGGCTTCAGCATTGGCATCAACGTAAGGAAGACATGATGCAGATTCACCGCTGTTAATTCTTTCTGATTCGAGTGCGTCGCTAGGTCACGAACGCCGTCTTCCTAGGCACACCGCCGCCCGTCGGATACGGATTTAGTCAGTTCGCTATTGCAGGTGTTTATGGGTGAGTCAGCCTGCTTTCTTGATATTCCGAACGTAGTGCTTAGATATTTACGGATCCAGAACTCCAATTGTGAGTACTTGCTCTACCAATATTCCGGCTCCTTGGCCTTGACTTATGCGGTCCAAAGGTTGCCGTCCTCATTGGAGAGATCGTCGGTCGTTACTTCAACGACTGGGTGATGCGATTCTGTATCAAGAGGAACAAGGGTGTCTTCGAAGCTGAATTCCGTCTCTGGACGTGCTACATTGCTTTGCCTTTGTACATCGGTGGTCTCGTCCTCATCGGCGGAGCACTCCAAAAACACTTGAGTATCGGCGCACTGATCATCGGATGGGGTATCGCTGAGGTGGCTACTATGATCAACACTGTCGCTGTTTGTGAGTCGGCTCATGACTATTTACTGCGGTTCGGGTTTACTCAGCTTTGATCCTTGCAGACGCGTATTGTAACGATAGTTTCCCGAGACATCAGGTGCGGAACGTCCAACAGCAACGACTTGCACATATGCTGATCTCTATGACGACAGGGAGAAATCTCCGCCCTTGTCAACCTGGCTCGTACACTTGGAGGCTTCAGCGTAGCATACTTCCAAGTACCATGGGCATCCAAGAACGGAGGCAGTCAACTCCAAACGTTCGGTTGCGAGGCTGCCATTGTGGCAGGCCTGTTCCTCCTTGTCGTCCCGGCACTTCAGCTAAGAGGCAGAGATCTCCGAGTACGTAGCTCCGGCTGTTTATCGAACGAACAGGTTGCTAATCAAAACTATTCGCTAGGCTCGTTTCTCTTTCTGACCTATACGACTATGATGATACCAGATATTACGACTCCTTCACGTCTCATATGGCGATTTCGCATGTTTTGCCATTGTATAACACTTTACTTTGGAACTCAGTCACCTCTCACCAGTTGGGTCTCCTTCAGAAGCTTCATCGCCCTTGACTTGTCGAGAACGAAGCTGGTCATCACTGCAATCGTGGTTGTTCGCACTGCGGTTCTCTAAGCCGTCTTTGGAAAACCGTGCGTATACCAGTGTAACGCTGTTCAGAAAGTGTCTGAGTTCTGAGAACGCGTAAAACGCGTCGAGGCGACCGAAAACGGGTTGGAACTCTAGATGAGAGCATGAACCTCTCGGTCACGTGATCGTTCCTTGCTAGCGGTGATCTTTGGCAAGGATGGAGTATTCGAAAACTCACGCAGTAGACATAGACCCTGCAAGCAGAGCATTTGAACAGTGTTACACTGGATGCTTTCGACTTGATGCAGTTCTGACACTGCGTGAGACTTGAGTGCATGCCGAGCGTACTGGTCGGGGTCGGAGACTCGGAGGGGGTGACGGTGGCCAGAAGCTGGCCTGCATGGCTGAAGGAATGTGGGGAAATGACGGTAACAGTACGTATCGCAAGTGCCACTTATATGAGGAACAATTGCACTGATCGACCTTCGACTAAGCTTTTGTTTGAGAGATCTCATTAGAGCTCCCGCCGTTCGAGGTAGCTCACATGCATGAGTAGTGGCTGGGGTGGCAGCACGGAATGAGATCGTCCACCATCTTGAGCATCTTCATGCATGGGAGTCTGTGTATTTGTGACACAGTCGGAGCTACAAGTACACAATGCGATGAGAACCGTAATGCATAATCCGAGAGAATGCTTCCGAAAGTCCAAAAAATTACGTTCATACCACTTCTCCGGCGAGTGCTGGTCAGCACGACAGCCTCGAGCTCTGCGCCACGTTCAAAGGACAATACCCTCGTTGAGATGCCTGATCAACTCGCCCTCCCAATCGCCTCGGTACGCAGGATCCAACACATCCCTCCACACGCCCACGGGCGCAACATTCGAGATCCCAGAGTCGATGCAATGCAACAACACGAACAACGTCGCCACCGCTCCCGTCCTCTTATTCTCCTTCTCATAATGCGCCAACTGCTCCAGCATCTCCACGCCTTTCTCCTGGAAGAAGCTGTACGGCTTCACCGAAGCCTCCATCGCGAAGAACGCTGTCTCCGTGCGGGTCCTGCCCGGGCGAGAGATGAGGCTGAGGACGAGGAGGTCGCGCTTGCAGCGAGAGAGGTCTTTGACGAGTTCGAGGGCACGCACGCCGGCCATAGCGATGGACGGCCGGTGTTTGCTCGTGAATCCTCGAAGATCCCCGATGAGAGAGCTGACGTCCTTGCCGTTCAGGCTGACGCGCTGGTTGATCTTGCATTTGACCTTGTGCGTCGGCCATGCCGTCTTCTGACACTCTTTGCTCTATCGAGCGGTTCGCGTCAGGACGCAACGTCAGAGACGATACTGAGAGGAATGGTACTCACGCAGTACAGATCAACCTTGCACGCCGAGCACTTGAACAACACCGCCCCATCTGCCTTCGATTTCCAGCATGTCTGGCATTGCGTCAGCTCGGATCGAGCCTGCTGCTTGGGGTTGGATGCGGGGTTGCGACGCTTGTGAGCGGATGGAATCAGATTGGCCAGCATAGTGGTGCGACATTCTTCGCATTCGCGGCAATGCTCTGCAAACTCTCCTGCGTTCAATTCTCGAGGGTGAAATTCTTGGACGTCCATGATGCGAGAGAGTGAGGGGAGATCAGCGAGGATGAGAGCGAAGGAGAGTAGACGGTCAAAGTCTCAGAGACAATAGTAACTGGAGAGAACAAGGCTGGCCCGAGGGGTTTATATGCATCAGGCCAGACACATCTCTCGCTGGATGCCATCAGGAAAAGAGGGACCAAGGGAGCGATAGCCAATGAAAGTGCGGATTTGAGTGAGGTCTAAAAAGCTCTCCAGGAAGCCGAAATGATTCAAGAAGCACTCCAGAGTGTAGGCGCTGGAGAGCACTGGATTAGACATCTTTGATACTACTTTCTACTAAACATCCGCAGATCCCCTTGATCGTCGTCGCTGTCAGCAAGTCCAGTCTTGGGTGTTTGCAGGAACTCTGATCAAAGCACACTATAAAAAAGAAGCGCGAAATCAAGAACGCTGGACAAAGGCAGAGTTTGGTAGCGTGATATAGGACGTTTCTGTGGCCGGACGATCATGATGTCCAACTTAATGGAGATGAGTTCGTCAAGTAACATTCCTGCTATTGAGGTAATTCATGAGTTTGTCTTTCCAGAGCATACACGCCAGATCCTTTCGAGAATCGCACACGGCATCGGGCCCAATTCCAATTCCGACGGGCGCGATCATACTCAGCTTCGTACCATACACGACAACTTGGACACACAGTGTCGCGGCCATGCCCTCTCCCTTCTGACTGGCCCTCTGTTCAATCATCTAACACGAGGAGCCATCTACGATAGACCTTGACGATGAACGCGGTCTCTGGACGTGTATTGTTGGGGGCGGCGCGGTGCGGCACTAGCTGGAACTCAGTTGCCAAACCCTCTCCAGATTTTCACGTTTTGCTCCGACGGATTCTAGGCATTAGAGAAGTTCGCAAAGCATCGAAGGATCATCCAACTATGCCGTACTGCTGAGAAGAAGACAATAACGGCGCCTCGTAAAGTGCTACCAGGGTGAGGCCCGTCCAAATTTCATGACGCTGGCCAAAGTCAGACCTCTGCTTATGCCAACAAAGCATTTACTCCGCATGAAGCGCTCTCTTCTACTATAAAATACTACGTACGCCCTGCCTTTCTTCGTCCACACCCCAGACTCACACCCTCCTGTAGAACCCACTTGCCCACACAGCCAAACGCGCGCCCCATCGACACAATTATGCCTCGTCCTCGACGACGTCGGCGCGGCACAGCCAACCCTAAGAATCCACCTCCAGTCTTTCCAACACCAGGACCTGGTAGGCATAAAGTAATGCTGGAATTGGACTCGCCCAGACGACAATATAAACCGCCCATTAAGTGCCACAATTGCCAGAAGCCCCAGCAAGAAGGTACTTCGCTCTATCATTGCCAAGGCTGTCGGATTTATATCTATTGTGTACGTATTCCGCATGCACATACATCAGCTAGAGGTATTCCTGATATGCATATCTCACAGGGCTCAGAATGTCAGAAAGCGGACTGGCCAAAACACAAGGCGGAGTGCCAACGAGTTCATCAGCTACAAGATGAGCGTCCAGAGACCGCGACGCATCACAAAGGCCTTTTGTCTCATTTCTCTGTCCTTGAAGACGTGCTCGCCTCGTATGGCCCTTACGCTCTCAATCTGCACAACAATCCCTCAGCTCGCAGAGACCGTGTGCTAAGGTTGGATGTTATCTCCGTCCCTGGTACGCACGAAGGCTGGGGCGGAAGCTACGTCGTCGTAGACGTTCGGAGTACTTCTATCCTCGAGTACACGGAAGACACTAGGGAATTCATTCAGTGTGACATGGCCGACTTTCAACAGGAATACAGTGAAGGTGATATTGGCGTGTTCTTCATTTCTATTATATTCCCCAATTGTTCGTTCGTCAAGGCGGTCAGGTACTTCACACATCTGCCTTGTGACGTTGAAGTTGCTTGGAAAGAGAGGCTGATCCAGGAGCTTAACGACGGTATGTGATTCTCGGAGCCTTACTTGTAAAGCGTCGTCTTACGCAATGCTACCCAACACAGTGTATGGTATCAGAATCTTGGGCTACGCCGCAGACTAGGAGTGTGTTCAAGTTGTCATCTCGACGGTCTGCGAAGTTGTCGTCCATCCTTCTCTTACTCTAATGCTATGCTTTCTATATGTATCCAGTATACGAGTGTCGTGCTCGTAGTCAAGCCTGTCGTCACATCGTGCTCGCTGATTAGCACTCGTACAACCCAGCATGCTTCTTGCCTCACGCCGCTATTAGCTTGAGCGACTAAGACAAATCATTGCACCATGCTGCCCCACGAGAGCGAGGTCCCGGATTCCACATATCGAAATCAAGAGAGTTGGACGAAGGCAGAGTTTGGTAGCATGGTACTAAGCGATAATACGTAAACGTTTGAGGCGACGCCGGCATCTGCCGACATGCCAACACTGGTCACACGACACCCAAAGTCGGTTTTTCCACCGTGAGAAAACTG
>RWJN01000550.1:0-12993 GCA_004332605.1 Steccherinum ochraceum
CGCAGAAAAGTATCTGCCGTTGTTTGACTCGCATGTTTGCGGTCGTTCATGTAAAGACTTACTGGCTGTGTTTACGACAAGCAATTGCAGGAGATTCGTTCCCATGGATTCGTCGGTGTCGTCGAGCATGCCGTACAACTCGACGTCCTCCGCCACTGCCTCTGTGCGGCCGTCGTTTCCGCCGCCGCCGCCTTCGGTCGACCTCATGGCGGACATCGCTCGGGAGTGGTGCGAGGGCATCTCTCAGGCTGCTCTCGCCGAAGCTCCTTGCGTAGTGTGTGCCGAATTGTTTTGCAAGGTGGAGATGAGTGTGCGTTCCATGAAGGACACACGGTTCCGTGTACTGAGATGCGAGTATGCGTCTGAGATTGAGCGCTGTCTGGGGATGGCCCCCATGCCGTACGACGCCGTGCTTTGCAGAGCCGGGCTGGTCGACAACGACGGCAAGGACCCAGACAAGGTGCGAGGTCACGTCTGCAAACGATGTTGGAACGTGCTCTGCAACCGGCGCGTTCCGGCGGGCAGCCTCGCAAATGGGCTGTGGGTCGGGGAAGTCCCCGCTGAGCTGAAGGCACTGAACTTCATCGAGAAGCTGCTCGTGGCGAAGTACCGGCATTCAATGTGCATTGTCAAAATTGGCGCGAGGTACGAGCAGCGTCGGTACAGTGGGAACGTCATTGTGTTCGCGCAGCCGGTCATGAAGCTGTACCATACGCTCCCTCCGTTGAAAGAGGAGCTGGACGAGTGTCTGGCGGTGATGTTGACCGGCAACATGAAGCCTGAAGACGTAGACTTCAGCCGTACGCCGCTTCTCGTTCGACACAATGTCGTGTTCAGGGCCTTGAAGTGGCTGAAGGAGAACCACAGGGACTATCGTGACGTCGAGATCTCTGAGGAGCGGCTGCTGTCGTACTCTGAGCATGAGGTCCCTGTACCGGTCATGTTCCGAGATGGAAGTGGCTGCGTCCAGACGGAGGATCCTCCCGTCTACAGCCACGATGGAGTGGACGAAGGTACCGCCGAGGGTCAGTGCTCGTTTGCCGTCTCTGGGTTGACAGGTCAGGATGTGGACGTGTGTTCGAAGAACGAGAAGATCACTCACGCGCTCCGTCACCTGCGTTCTGGCGGTAAGGTGGCCCTCTACAGGTGTGGGGACGATCCTCAGAGCACCTTCCACAATCCGTCGCTGTTTCCGGGAATGTTCCCGTGGCTGTTTCCTTACGGGTACGGTGGGCTGGACAACGCGGAGGTGTCGCGGCGTGTCGATCGGAAGACCCATGTCCGTCACCTTCTTCGGTACCATGACCGCCGGTTCCAAACCGACGAGTACTTTCCCTACATTGTCTACAATCAGAATCAGATTCGCGCCAGTGTCAACGGAGGCTACCTGGTGTCTGAGCGTCAGAAGTTTGGAGACATCGCCGAGAAGTTGCTGACGTTGGATCTCGAGGCGTTGCAGACGCTGTCTCAGCGGTGCAAGCAGACGGACATGTTGCATCCAGAGACACCAGAGGAAGAGGAGTGGGTGAAGGTGATCAGGTCGGTGGACCATGTCGCTGAACATGTGCCGCAGTCCAACGCGCAGAAGAAGGAGATGAAGGCCGCAATCCGCTCGCTGATCATGAAGCGTGGCGCGCCGTCGTTCTTCATTACGTTTTCACCGTGCGATTTCAAGAGTCCGATCTGTCTTCACTTTGCCGGCATGGAGGTCAACTTGAGTGACCTGTGTCCGACGTTGCAGAGCTATGATGACAGGATGCGTGCCATCATCAACAATCCTTGCGCCGGTTCCAAGTTCTTCCATCTGATGGTGAGCTTGTTCATCAAGCACGTCCTTCGGTTTGGTCAGAACCGTCCTGGACTGTTTGGAGAGACGTCGGCGTACTATGGAACGGTAGAGGAACAGGGGCGGTTGACGTTGCATTTGCATCTGTTGGTGTGGATCAAGGACGCGATGAGCCCTCAGGAAGTGCGTGACCGACTGAAGGAATGCATGAGTGACGGCGGCGAGGGCAACGGCGAACGTCATGGATTTGAGAACGATCTCGTCGCCTGGCTCGAAGGTTGTCATCAAGGGGAGTATTCGACAGGAACCGAAGAGCAGATCCGTCAGCGCATTCTGCGTAAACGACGACCGAGGGCGACAGGGAAGCACGACATGGCGCCCAAAGATGCCGGCTTTGAACCTGAGAACGAGGTACGGTCTGTGCCGTTGTGCTCAGAGGAAGTGGACGAGGCGGCAAAGGTGCCTGGCAGTGACGCACTCCCGATAGACGTCATGCGGCAGATTGACCTGTACATGGAGCAGTACCGTGACCCTACGACGTGCCTGCCGAAACCGCCCCCGGCAACGTTCACTGATGACGCGGAGAAGAAGAGCTGGTATGAGCAGATGTTGGAAGAGGCGGATGAGATCATTTACCTGTCCAACCGTCATTCGGAAAAACACAACATGGGGTGCAAACGGCGGCCTGCAGACGAATGTCGTGCCCGTTATCCACGAGACATGTACGAGAGGACAGAAGTGGAAGCTGAGAGTGGACACCTGCTGATCAAGAAGACGGAGGCATGGATCAACTTCATCAACGTCCTCGTGTCGTATCTGTATCGGTGCAACACAGACGTCTCCAGTCTCCTCTCTGGGACAGCAGTGCGCGCGATCATCGTCTACGTCACCGACTACATCACGAAGTCGACGCTGAAGACGTACGCCGTCTTCGAGGCGATCCTTGCCGTCTTGGATGGCCGTAGCACCGTTCTCACCGACAGCGCCTCTCGGGAGCAAGCAGCTCGTCGGTTGCTGACAAAGATCGTGAACGCGATGATTGCCCGGACGCAAGTTGGTGGCCCAATGGTGTGCCATCAGCTGGCAGGGTTTCCTGACCATTACACAAGCATCTTTCCGCGCAAGCTGTTCTGGTACCAGTATGTGCGACAGGTTGCAGAAGACACCGGAACGTCGTTGGAGAAGGACATGGATATTGATGAGCGGGAAATAGTCGTGCTTCGCCGTCCGTCAGCAGACGAGAACGTGGTGGGCTCGAGAAAAGTGGACGACTACCGTTACCGTCCGCCTGCGTTTCAGGACATGAGTGCCTTCTCGTATCTGAGTACAACATGGACAAAGAAAGGCAGAGGTGTCGTGAAAGGTGTCGACCGGTACGTGCAGTCCGCAGCGAACGATGGGCTCGACGGCTTGGAGGATTGCGACAACGAGGATGCTGCCGGAGAGGACGACGACACCGGTGGTGATGGCACAGCCAGTGACCAGGAAGACACGCAGCGCGGCTGTCGTCGGAAAGCGAGACGATCGGAGAAATGGTGTGAGTCTCTGTCCGGTTCTTATGAGCCTGCATTGGACGAGGGGGCTGGGTACCAGTTTGCGAACGGTCATCCTTTGCGATCAACACATGGTGTGTACAAGATCGCACCTGATGTTGACGTCGTCCTGACGTGGCTTGGCGGCGTCTTGCCTCGTCGCGACAAAGGTAATCACGAGTTGTGGTGCATGACAATGATGGTCTTCTTTGATTCGCGCGGTTGGCGGAATGGACGGGACCTGCTTGGCAATCACGCTACCTGGTCAGAGGCCTTCGAGCATGCCGTCTTCTCGGAAGAGGCGATCGGCGTGATGAAGAACATGAATGTGCTGTACGAATGTCAAGACGCGCGTGACGACTACGCGGCGCAGCGTCGAGCCAAAGGGGAGAACGGTGGACTGGGTTTCTTCAGTTCTGACACGATCTCACAGTTGGACAAGGCACGCGTGGAAGAGATCCTCGAGGGCGCCGCCGGAGAGCGTTCTGAGGGAGACAACCTTGATCTGGCAGAAAAGGCGGTCAACAGCAAAGAGACAAAGGCGATCAACCACGCACTCCAGATGGAGTATATGGAATACGCAATGCAGAGGTGGGATCGGTCCCCGTTGCAGCCTTCACGAGAAAGTGTCGTCACAGACAAGGAGGAACAACGAGACAACGGCCCGCCGATGTCCGACACCTCTAACGTCAGCTGTGAGCAATGGAAGGAGCGACTGGATCATGCTGTCGCTCACGTTCAGTATTCACGGTCCCTCGACGCCGCTCTCGGTATCACTGGCGACAAGCATCCAAAAGACGGTGTGCCTGTGGTCGGCAAGAAGGTGTCGTCCGCTTTGTCGGAAGGCGACGTCACCGTTGCAGGATGGGATCCGGACCGCATCCGCCGGGCGGACGAGCTGTCTGACAGTATCCAGATGCAAGGCGTGACCGTCACCAAAGACGTCGAGGAGACCGTTTACTGTGCGAACCTGAACGAAGAACAGGCCCGTGCTTTTCGGCTGATAGCCAACCACTTGACTCAGGACTTTCACGGAGATCCTTTGCGAATGTACCTGGGTGGCATGGGCGGCACTGGAAAGTCCCAAGTACTGAAGGCGGTCATGGGCTGGCTGACGGCGAATGGGGAGGCGTACCGCATGGTGGTCATGGCTCCTACCGGTGCCGCTGCTGCCCTGTTGGGTGGGTCAACGTACCATTCCGCACTCGGCTTCGGCAAATCTGGCACTTACATTTCGCTGTCAAAGCTTGCAGATCTGCGTGAGCGACTGAAGAACGTGGACGTCTTCTTTCTCGATGAAGTCTCGATGCTTGACTGTCAACATCTGTACGAGATCAGTGAGCGTCTGTGTAAAATATTCTACGATTCCTTGGACGCCTTCGGCGGCAAGAACATGATCTTTGCCGGTGATTTTGCGCAGCTGACACCTATTGGAGGTGAGACCGTGTCGTTGTACAGTCGAAAGATAGGCACGTACTACAAGAATGCTGAGACTTTGATGGGACAGAAGAAAGCAATGGGAAAGATGCTTTGGCACGAGTTCACCACTGTCGTCATCCTCCGACAAAACATGCGTCAGACGGGCCTGTCTGAACGCGACCAAGCGTACCGACGGATGCTCGAGAACCTGCGGTACAGGGCATGCGACGAAGCCGACATTCGACTACTGGAATCACTCTGTATGAACTCGCCAAAGTGCTCCAGCCACATCGCCGAACCTCGCTTCAGCGGCGTCTCTGTGATCACCGCCAGAAACTCGTATCGCGATGCGATGAACGAACGTGGCGTCCGACGGTTTGCAGCAAGCCATCCTACGACCGAGATGCATTCGTTCTACTCGCGAGATCGCTTCCGCAACGCTGCGCCGGACGAGAAGCAGCCACGGCCACGTGGCAGAAAGTCACGGACGGTCGATCCAGTACGCACTTCCAACGTGCCCGACGCAGGTTTGTTTGCAGAACCGTCTCTGGAGGCAGGCGCCTGGTGTCAGCTCGCACATAGCAGGTCGACTGGATCTCTGCATGGGGATGCCGGTCATGCTGCGCCACAATCAGGCGACAGACTTGTGTGCGACCAACGGTGCAGAAGGCACAGTCTACGGATGGAACGCAAACACGACGGCGTCCGGGCAAGAAGAACTGGAGACACTGTTTGTGAAACTGACTACACCACCACGGAATCAGACCATCGAAGGCTTACCTCAGAATGTGATTCCAGTGAATACATCGCAAGAGAGCATCACCGCCTTCTTCCCCACAGAGAAGTTGTCCTTCCAACGGCAACAAGTCCAGGTGCTGCCCAACTTTGCGATGACCGACTTCTGTTCTCAGGGCAGAACTCGTCAGTGCAACGTGCTCGAATTGAGTGCATGCAGCTCACATCAGTCGGTTTACACGTGTCTGTCTCGCAGCTCAACGGCCGACGATACGCTCATTGTGTCTTCTCTGCCGTACAGCCACCTCCGTGGTGAAGGAAGGATGGGCACAAGCGGCGCTCTGCGAGCCGAGTTCAAGGCGCTCGAGTTGCTGGACGAGATCACCGCGCAACGAGTTGCAGGTCGTCTTCCGGCCACTGTAGTGGGCATGAATCGTGCAGACTTGTTGAGCTCGTACTTTCGTGTCAAGGGCGAGAAATACCTGCCTCGATCGTGCCATCCGGGAATCTTCTTGCCGTGCAAAGATCCTGTTCCCGTGATCGACCGTTCTCCGCTTCTGCCAAAGGAGTGGTGCATCGTTGGGAAAGAACAGCGAGAAGAGCCTGCCAAACGGTCCGCTCCAGACACCGACACAGTGGTCTCTGGCAACTCTCAAGCAGAATCGGTGTCTCCGCCTGCAAAACGCCAGCGCATGCCGGCAACTCGGCCATCAGAGAACGAACCCCGACATTCCGTCGGAGTCATGCCCGGTCCTCACATCGGCCCTGAGCCTGCAAGTGACAGACGGCGCATGGGCACTCAGTGGGACAACGTGAACTGGAGCTGCGCGTACGATGCAATGTTGACGACGTTGTGGAACGTGGTGGTTGACACGCCAATACCTACCGTTCGGCGCTGGATTGAGAACCAATCGCCACTTGGCAAACAGGTGTTCGACGCCCTCTGTCGCGTTCGGGAGATTGGCAATGTTCGTCATCCCGGTGATCTGTCGCAGGTGCGTGACCATGTGCGCGATTGGATGTCTGCATCCAATCCAGACAGGTTTGTCCGTCGCGGACCCGCTTTTGCAGCTATCAACAGAGTGGCCGAGGCTCTGCTTGAGTCCATGCAACCGTACTGCACCGTGTCCGAGCGTTGTCATTCTCAGGCATGCGGAGCGGTACGGTACGAACCTGCGTTTCAGCATCGCTCGTTTGTCTTCACCGTACATGAGAGCGTGTGGACATCGCTGGATCTTCCTGTACCGTACGGAGTTCCCGTGCGGCCGGGGCCTTTCATGTCGCTCCGCTTTTCAAGCAAGCGGTCTCAAAGATGCAGCATGTGTTCTCAGCAAACTTGTGCCAGGAGCACGCAGTTCCAGCACGATCTGCCATTCTTCGCGTTAGAGGTCACTCCTCCGCACTCGTGCCCTGTGCCCGACCGCGCGTTGCGGTTTCATGCCGACCTGTATTGCGAGCTTCCAATCGCGGACCGCTTCCAACTGTACCGCTTGTGCGGTGTAGTCTATCTCGGTGGAGGTCACTTCACAGCCAGGTACATTGAAGCCGACGGTACCATCTGGTCTCACGATGGACAGAGCCATGGTGGCATGTGTGTTAGAGAGTGGCCGCTCTCCGCATCGCAGCAACGGCCAGTAGACATCACCCGATTGCAGGACAGGGACGCGTGCCTGTACGTGTATACTCGATACGATCCGATTTCTTCAACAGCGATGACCTAAAAATACATACGTACGTTCTCATTCTCATCAGGTACGTCGTCCCTTTGCTCATTCGCGATCCAACGCCATCATTGACTCCGACGCCCCACCCGCTTCGGGATCCGCAGAGGACGTGCTTGCGATCGGCTGATCTGTGTCTGTTGGACGGTAGTAACGCGACAGACCTCAGTGTTTTTCAAAATGTCTGTTGATACAAATACACACACCTGTCGTCTTCCCAGCATCGACCGTTTGAATGCCCGACCGCCTCCGTTTCGACGGAGGCTCGGTCTGTGCGTCGCTGGAGTCCCTGTGCTCATTCTGAACCGTTGAAACGACCCAAGACAGATTCGCGTCAATGCCAATGCTTGCATGCTCAGAGATGCTGTACACACCGATGCTGCCTCCTCCTGCCCGTTTGTGTCCCCCATGCTCTTCAGCAACACCACCGATTTCAAACCGAAACGCACTCGTGCGCTCTCCCTCTGTTGAGAGGTGATGTCCGCAAACACGACGGCCTCGACAAAGTCGCCCTTCTCGATCACCGAGTGGTCGCTCGCGTGTACGCTCCCGTCAACGGCGATACGGCTGATTGGCACCGCGCTGCAGATGATCCAGCCCTTCTGGTTTGCCTTCACGAGCGTATCTGCGTAGATCTGATCACCTTCGATCAGTGGCATCTGTGCAAGGTCGCCTTCTTTCTAACTCGACGTACAGTCAGCAACTTTGCGAGCAAGCAAGGAGAAAAGTAGAGACCTTGGTGAAGACACGGTGCGAGAAATACAGCGTCTTGTTGGCGGTGTCATGGTAGTCGAACGGCAAGCCGAGCTTGCGGCAGATGTACTTGCGTACGTTCTCCAGACCGGTCTGCTGGGTGCGAAACGCGACGGCGTTACCGTCCGATCCACCATGCTGTCCCGGGCCAATGGAAAGATACTGGACGGCCTTGGCACATCCAGGAATGTTGCTGAAAGAGATTCAAACGATGGCTCTCAACTTGAGCCCGACAAAAGAAGGCAACGGCAGCGCTCACTGGTTCCAGTTGCCCGTCAACTCGAGCTTAAAGCTGGAGACGAAACCTCGAACGTGGAACGTGGCCTCACGTTTGACTGTCGCTGTGTTTCCCTCCTCGGCGCCCTTGAAATACAGGATCCCTGTCCTGAGCGGGTCCGAATTGACTCTCGCGACACGGTTCACGTAGATTTGTTCGGCAAGGTCGGTATACTTGAACGGCAACATCCTCATCTCTTTCTTGTCGTTTTGGCACAGTGCGGCATCCCACAGAAGCACGGAAGACAGGTTCTCGTCTTCTCCGATCCACCGACATGTGTGTACGGTCAGAACCGGGCGACAGAAAACGAACATGCCACATACCGTTGGTGAAGACCGCCATCGCAAGCAAATGTCGTCGGGAAGAGTTGCAGATGAAGACGGCAAGCGTGTGTAACGCCACATACAAAATGCCATTTCCTATAGCTGGAATGTTTGACCAACCGGACGGGTGACTGGCATCTGCGTGTTCTGCGTCCGTGTAGTCTGGTGTGTAGTAGCCGTGTTATTCGTCGGCGGCCACAAGGGCGATCATGGTCGAGCGCCCGATGTCCGGAAACGGCTGGACTGCCGCCAGATCGGTGTGCTCCTGAACAGCGCTTCTTGATGCCTAACACAGTCTAAACTTTGTGCATCTTAGACTGAGCTACGTTCTGTCCGCTCGTCGGCCAAGAGACAGCCCTCCTACCTCCTCTTTCTCTGGTGTGCACAGATATGTCCGATGGCGACGGACATCACTGGGCACTTATATCTTCGTGTCGACACTTCTCCGCCACCGAATCTGCCGTCTTCCTTACCCCGCAATGTTCACCAAACGCAACAAGAACCCTGTTCCTGAAGTTGAGGACGCTGCTCCTGCGCAGAAGCGTCATGTAACGTGAGCTTGCCTGCCTGCTCCCATCTTTTCACCCGCCTGACTCTCCGTTGCTTCCCTTCTCTGTCCAGCGACGACTCCACCGTTGTCGGGGACGGACCTGGAACCATTGCGACGAACGAAAACGGCAACGACACTGGTCAGGTAAGCGAATTGTGCACCTCTAAGGTTCCAGCTGATACTGAGGTCTCTCCCAACACCGTTGTCCACTCAGGCTGCTGTCATTGCCCCTGTCGCAGGAGAGACCCAAGGGTCGATTGAAGACCAAGTCGGAAGGCTCGAGTATCCCCCTGCTGTGCGTCTGCCTCTCTCTCGTTCTTGCTGCCGGAGTCGCTCACGTGCTCTTGATGTGATTAGGAAAACGGAGGTGACGGTGGTGACGCAGGAAACGGCGACGCCTCCCACGGCGGTTCCGGTGAACCTGCTGAACATAGCCCCACCCACACTTTGGTGGAGGGTACGCCGACGGTACGCAATGAACTGCGATCTGATGAAGGAACGCACCGCTCACTGACGTCTGTGAAGATTCCTCATGCCGGTCCATCAATGGCGTCGCAGTCGTCCGTCGCCGAGGGCAACACTGCCGGAGCCAGCGGCTCCGAGGCCGACACCGACGCCTTGATGAAGAAGTTGCACGATGAACTGAACGAGCGCAAGGTCAGTTGATGTTTATTCTACGTAGTATCACACGACGTCCATCTCACCGACTGTTGTCAGGAAATGATCACTCGGGACATGAGGGTCTGGTTCGACAACGACTTTGCCTATCGCCTCCGTCCCATCTACACGTATGCGCATCCCAACACTGCCACCTTCTCTACCGCACACGCCGCGCGCCTCCCAGGGAACCCATTCGAGTGGGGTCCGAAGCTCAGTCCAGTCGGATGCATCGACAACTACATCACGTACAACAAGAAGGTGGCCTCGTTCTGGTACGTCGCCGAGGTCATCAAGCGCTGGTTCACCGGAGGATCGGTCAGCACCACCAAGGACGGGGACCAGTACGACAAGGACGAGAATGGCATCGTCATCCGGAACCCTTGCGGTATCACCGTCCGTGGCTTTTTCGCCGAGGACAACGTGGAGCTTGCCGCGTTCAAGAGGCGGTTTGAGCAGCGCCGCGGCCATCCCTGTGCGTCGTCTTGTCCTGCCTTTCTTCTCACCCACTGACGCGAGCTCATGTCTAGCAGCCGCAGATGGGCAGGGCGGCAACGCCGTCACTCCTGGTGACACCGTCAAATTCAGCGGGCCACTTCTGCAAGCTGATGAGAGAGGCTTCGTGAGTACTCTGTTTGTTCTTCACAAGATGACACTCCAGGCTGAGCCGTCTCTTCAACAGATCAAGCGCTTCGACCGTCTTTACGACGCCACCGAGAAGCTGAAGACGAAGTGGACGATGGAGAAGCTTGACGTCGGTATGCTCAACGACAACGACGTCGTCGTCGTCGAGTTCAAGATCGAACGCTACGTTCCCAGGCCTGCCAAGAGCGGACCCGGTCGTTTCAACGCTTCCGATTGGAGGACCTACGACGTCAAGCTTGCGCTCGATAGCGTCTACCGTCTGATGACCTTCACGAAGGAGATGAAGCAGGACTACGAGCCGAGCAACGAGAACTTGGGGCTCTGAACTCGCCGTCCTATGTCTGGTTTGAACTGTGACCTCTGACTGCTGAACGACTCTGCTTGCTGTTGAAATTGACGGTGTCTTGTACGATAGGTTGATGCGTCTTGCCAAATGAATATGATGTTTGTTGTGTCTCAATCTTTCTGGTGTGAATTTCTCAATGTCTCCCATGCTCTGAGACTCTGAGCAAGCATGTCACCGATTCAGAACACCATGTTCCATGCAAACATTGCTAACTCTACATCTTCTCCCTCCACAACGCACGACGTTTTCCATACCGATCCATCACCTTGCTCAGGTGTGCAGCCCTCTCCATGTCCTTCTTCCGAATGGTAATATGAATTCCAGACGACATGGACTTCTTGCCGTACTTTTTGACGGTGGAGTGACGGGGAATGACAGACGCATGCTTCTTGGAGGCATCAAACCACCTACCCTTTCATTCAGCAGCCAGATTGCAAGAAGGAAACGAAGGACGTACCATCCGCAGTTTACGACTGTACGGAAAACAACACCGTACTCTACAAACGCAAAGTCAAACTCGTCCTCGTGAGCGACATCCAGGCCCAGCTGACTAGACATGGAGATCGCCGCCTCGGTGTCGCCGTGTATACAAGACATGTAGTTCTTGCAGTAGTACGACGTGGTACCGCCGGTGCCAACCCGGTGAAGCTCTGCTTCGCGTGTGACCTGCCGGATTTTGGTGAACGCAGCAGGATCACAGACGCGAAGCATCTGGAGCATGCATTCGGAGTCCTGAAAAGACACAGTTAACTTGGCAGGTGCTCGAATGAAACGTGTGGTCAGGCAACTTACGCAGCCTATGTCGAAGAGATTCTTCATGTCCTGGATGTTCTCCGCTTTGGTACTTCCGTACGTCGTGTATCCGTCTCCGGGACGCCCTCCTTGTGGTTGCCGAAAGCCCCACGCGTACATGTCGCCGTATTGCCACGCCTGAAGCAGTGCGCCACGCTTGACGGATGTCCCTGTCGCTGCCCGGGCATGGCTGTCTTGCATCTCTTCCAACGTCTCCGGGTGAAACATGTTGTATACGACACCTCCGACCTATCACTATGTCAAAGTCTGGTTGAAAAGGATTGGAAGGCAGCTTACATGCTCTCCGGATTTCGCATCTATCACTCGGACAATCTGACGTTTGCACCGATCGATGATGGCCTCGTCTGGCTCGATGACGCGCAAGCCAAGCTCCTTCGGTGTGTAGTACTTCGTGTTGTTTTGTGCACCATGCAGTCCCTGTAAGAGATCAGCTTTGTGGTGAGTGAGAAGTTGACCAGCTGTCTTACTTTTGGTGGAAGTCGATCGTGTTCTTCCGCCCAGGTGACAACACCTCCGTCGAGTGCAGCCATCTCTGCGTCCGACCGTTTCTCCATCCGCATCTCCTGAACGCACTGCTGCTCGGGTGGCAGATGGCGACATCTTGGACAGTTGCCAACACTCAGCTCCTGAACCGGTAAGTCCCTCATTGGGATCCGCTGTGCACCTGGTGCCTTCGGGTTGTGCGCGTACCGAGACTGGTCCAGCTTCATGTTCGCGAATCTCCAGGATTGAAGTATAATAGTCCGCAACGGCACTGGCATGTTCGTCCAGCCGATGTCGAATGTCAGCGGCGGGTTGGGGGGGCGTTCGACCGTCGGAGGATAGAATGCAACAGGTGCCGACTCCATCACTGCTTCTTCCACTGCCACAGTGACCGGAGGCGACTGCGGGGAGGCGGCAGATATTGCGTCGGTCTCAATTTCCTGCTTTGAGTCAGACAACGTTGCAACGAACGAATCAACCGTGTACTCACCGTAAGCTCTGCCTCTTCAGGAGTAATGGACGCGCTCATCAGGTGACGAAAAATGGCCTCGGGGTCCCATTCCAATACGTTCTGGGCAAAACCACAAGTCAGTTAAATCACACCACTCAAAAAAGTGGTCGACGAACCGGTACATTGCGTTCTTGTAGAGACGGCCTCAACCACGTCCGCCACGCCCGCATAAACGCATCAAGTGTCGTCATAAACAGCACCGACAGTGGGTTGCACGCAGTCGGTATGATGCCTGGGTATTTGCACAGCGCGTTCACGAACTGCTGCATGTTTTTGCGCTTCCGCTGCGTTCCGTCCACCCACTCCTCGATAGAGTGTTTCGTCTTCATGACCTCGTAGTCCGTCCATCCGTCCCATATCTCGGAGAACGACGTGCCCCACGCGTACAGCCGGTAAGTGGTCAACGAGTGCGGCTCAATTTTGAGATGCGCCGTCGGGGACG
>RWJN01000551.1:0-21281 GCA_004332605.1 Steccherinum ochraceum
GTAGTAGATTGTCTTACATACTGTGCTCGCCGGTGAAGGATCAAGTGTCACTGATTATTGTATGAATATGGAATTTCATTTTAGACCATAGCGAAGCGAGGTAGCTCTTGTCGACGGTAATGGAGATGACGTCAGCTCTATAGAATGCCCGCAACGGAGGCTAGATTCTAATCTAGCCCGGATTCATCCCATCAGCCCCTTGACAAGAACTGTTCATAATGAACTCGATTCCGCATGCCTCCTCTCTTTTTTGCATCCCGTCTTCCATCTCTTTCGCATAGAGGCATTCACCTCGCCATTTGCGTTTGCGTCGTCAGAGCCTGCTCCAGTTGGAGACTTTCGACACTACGTCATAGCACATCTGGCTTCAGGCATCATCGTACTTTCCTATCGTTTTCACCTACTATCATGGCGGCAAAAGACGTCTCTGGACAGACCGACATCACCAAGATGAAAGAACAACCGGATGGGACTTTCAAGAGGAGGCCGTCGTCCTTTAGAAACCACATCCAGAAGGGTGATCAGTATGAGCCAGAGAAAGGTGCGCTTGGTAGAGCAATTTGTATGTAGGGGGCTAGCATCGCTGACTTGGCCTATGCAGGGCGTTACCACCTCTACGTGTCTTATGCTTGCCGTACGTGCCATGTCTGCATGAAACCCTGAGCTTCGTAACTGACGATGGCGGATAGCGTGGGCCACGAGGACGCTCATCACCCGGGTCTTGAAGGGTCTCGAGGAATTCATCGGTGCGCTGTCAGTCATTTGACCTAGTAGCCCCTCATGAACCTCCTGTTACTCAGACGTTACCGTCGTCTCTCCTCGTATGGGCTCTGATGGATGGCCTTTCGCCGACGTCGACGCCTTCCCCGGCGCGTCCTCCGACCCACTCTTCGGTGCCAAGCATATCAAAGAGCTCTATCTTCGTGCTTCGCCCGAGTACGACGGTCGGTACGTCAGTCATTGCAGCGTAAGACGACAGTGATGTCAATGATCAGGGCCACAGCTTCACGGTGCCTTTGCTCTGGGACAAGAAGACCAACACGATCGTGAATAACGAGTCGTCTGAGATCATCCGGATGTTCAACTCAGAGTTCAACGAGCATCTGCCTGCGGACAAAGCCAAGATCGATATTTACCCTGAAGCTCTTCGTGGAGAAATCGATGCCCTTAATGAGTGGGTGTATGATACTGTCAACAGTGCGTACCTTCCTTCCCGGAGACGCGCGTGGGCTGACATGTACTTGTTTCTGCAGATGGTGTCTACAAATCGGGCTTCGCGACGACGCAAGAGGCGTACGAGCCCGCAGTACATGCCGTCTTCGCATCCTTGGATCGGCTGGAGAAGATTTTGCAAGGGAAAGACTACCTCGTCGGCAACGTTCTGACAGAGGCAGATATCAGGCTTTTCGTCACCATCGTGCGTATCCCTCTTACTTCTTCGCATGTGTAAGATTCTAAGATTTTGGCTGCAGGTCCGCTTTGACCCAGTATACGTCGGTCACTTCAAGTGCAACTTCCGTACAATCCGAGATGGGTATTCAAACATTCATCTGTATGCTTCTATCGCTCTGTTGCCGCCATGTGTTCTGTCACTCATTCTACCGCAGGTGGATGCGTAAGCTTTACTGGAATACCCCCGCGTTCAAGGATACATGCAACTTTGACCATATCAAGACCCATTACTACTGGTCCCACGGCATGGTGCGTACTTGAGACCTTCTTGAAGGTGACCCAGAGAACCTGACAGCTTTGCTTGCGTCCGCAGATCAACCCTAAGAGGATTGTCCCGGTTGGGCCGATTCCGCACATCTTGCCTCTTTGAGAAGTTGCTATCAAGGGAAGGAAGAAAACAAGCGGAGTTCGATGTACACTACGGAGTTCCCAGTAACGAGCGTTGAGCTGCAATGAATGAATGCCTTGATTTTCGTGCGCGCGCGGCACTCGTTTAGCTCTTCATACCGCAAGATCAACTGGTTCTGATCTGCTCTGCCTGAGGGGCAGACGCAACAATATCGATACTTGTACCTCTGTCTTTTGTCCGCATGATATATTCGCTTTGAGGGGAAATGCGGAGACGAGCCAGTAATGAGATGCACAATTCGGAGGTTCGTTTCGTTGGTGTAGAATACAGATGGTAATATAGCACTTCAGTGCTTCTAAAACCGATGCTCAATATGAAGACGGATGCACCAAGAGAGTCTGCAAGCTTCGAAATCAGCAATTCGTTCACGGCACGATGGTGAAATAAACACACCCCTCCATCGATCAGCACAGTTTCGCCATTTACGAAGAAGTTGCTGACAAGGAAGAGGGCCAATGAACCCATGTCACGACTCGATCCGCCAACGTTGGTAGGTCCACCAAGAGACGACGGAAGTTGATCTGCAGGGATCGCGAAATCATGGTCTTTCTTATCCACCCCATGGGAGATACCAAGCTCATTTATCGTCCCTGCTCTGGACATTTCGGTAACAAATAGACCTGGAAACGCGTCAGATGTCAGATATTTCGCAGCGCGGCAGTTGAACGTGGTACATACCTGGAGCAATGCCATTGACTCTGATTCCAAGAGGTAGGAGTTCGTGCGCCAACGTGGAGGTAGCGTGGCCGATGGCCGATTTGGAGAAGAGGTAAGGGAAAGAGGAGCCTGCGGTGGCGGGGTCTTTCGTCCATCCGTTCATGCTGCTCGTCATGATGATCTGTGGCGCGAATCTCCTGGCGCCGTTGCCAAACGAATTTTCTTTCCATTTCTCCAGGAGAGGCAGGAACGTAAACGTCAGCCAGTATGGGCCAACGGAGTTCACGTTGATCGTGTCGGCGAAGGTGTGTTCTGGGACTTCATCGTAGTACGCCTTAACAAAGTCTTGGGCAGAGGTCGTTGTTGGCTTCTTGAACTTGCCTGTCAAGATACTGAGGACGCAGGTTTGAGTGGTCATATCCCGTGGTATGCAAGAATGCAGGCACTTACCCGGCATTGTTGAAGAGAACCGTGATATATGGCGTACGTTTACCAACTTCGTCTGCCAGACGTTTAGCTTCTGACTGCAACGCTCGGTCAGGAGCGACGAAATGTGTGAGATGATCGATGAGAGGTGACGCGCCTTTTTGCTAACATCCCCAGCGATGCCATGCATCCGACCCTTACGACCAGTTTTCTCCGCCGCCACATTGTACACCGACGCAACTCTGTCGAAAGATCGTGTCAGTCAAAATCATACGGAGCCTACAGTATACAACGTACTTATCGAGGTCTGTCTGTACAGGACCGATGATGTACACGGTCGCGCCGTTGGAGACCAGTGTGCTAGCGATCATGAGACCGATACCAGTTCCTCCGCCGGTGACAACGGCGACAACGCCTGACATATCGAACATACTGTTCGCGCTGAGATGGTCGAGGATGTTTTCAGCCATGATGGGGTGAGATAGCAGAGGAAGTCGAGCGGTGGACAGCTGTGGGTGCATGCCGAAAACGTTGACCTATATATATATAATCTATAAGGTGACTAGCACTGATTATAGCAGAAACTCACCTGACGACGTCATAGACTAGTTCTTTTCTCATCGGTGCACCAATGTGGGTTTCTGGACTTGTTCAGAGCTGCGCCATCCGTGACCGGAAAGTTTCAGCCGATCAGCGTATGTTCTCGTGCTGATGAACCCCCTTGGCAAACGGCTCAGGCGGGAATTGCGGTTCCGTTCCCCTGCGCAGGCCGCGAGAGTCAGAGACGAAGGTGGGCCGAACCGGTGAAGTGGTGCAACTCTGATCTCCCGCACAGCGTTTTGTCTGCCAGTGACAATAATGCTTGGCTTTGATGATTCGCATGATCAATCGCGAGGTGAGGATCGCTCTATAGATGATATTAATATTGCATCACAGGCGGTGGTGTGAAGGGGAACGATTGAAGACGGAGAGGCACTGAGTCGCCACAGTTTCCATTGAAAATTCTGGAAGCAATTTATTAGTTTATCCCACAAGAATAGCGATGCCATGAAGAGCCTACCTTTGTTACACATTGTCAAGCATGACTTCAAACTAACAATACCACAGAGACGATAAGAACCTTGCACAAAGACGGCGAAAGGAGAGGAAAGGAGGCGAAGAGGATAAAGCAAGCACTGGCCAACAAAGTGAGACCAGCGCTCCATATTATTAGCTATTACTTACTGCCATCTATGTTGTTTAGTAACGTATTATTTATCGTTGAATGCTGAGTGTTAACTCCTCTTCTGGCCATTTCTACGATATCTTCCCCCTCATCCCAAACCACCACCAAGACTCGTCCCACTCGCCGCATCTCTTGTCGGACAGTCAAGAATCTGGAGCGAGTTTTGGCCGCCGTGGCCTAGATGGCAACGCTGAGCAGAGACGATCAAGATGCCCTCCATTTGCTGGTACAATACGTCGCCAGGGCATTCTACGAACCCAAATACACGATTGTCTTAGACCAGCTCGTGCGTCACCCGGTGTAAGTCTTTACTTGCTCTTTCTACATTGAACGCGATGACTGAGACTAGATTTATTGAATCTGCAGTCTCAAGGATGACGACCTCGCGGGGAGATTGGGGTTGCAGCTGAAGGAACTGAACAAGGTCATGGCGGTGCTGGAGAACGACAGGCTGGTTCGCATGTCAGTATCGATTTGTGTACGTAGCCAGGACACTCTTGTTGATGTGACAGCAGTCACCGGCAGAACGAGCTCAAGGAGGGCGCACAACGGTCGGTTGGAAGGCAATACTACTATATTGACTACCAGCACTTCTGCAATGTCGTGAAGTGGCGTGTGGCGGAGATGCACCGGAGGATTGACAACACGTTGCGCAATGTCAATAGGTTTGCTTTTTCGTCGTGAACTATGCACTGACCGGACTTTGCAGCAACTGGAAAACAAGGGCTATATCTGCCCACAGTGCGGCAAGGCGTTCTCGACACTGGAAGTCGACAAGGTCTTCGACCCAATGGCCGGCACGTTCAACTGCGACGTTTGTCGGGCGGAGCTCATTGAGAATGAGAATGCGGAAAGCGTGCGAGGCAGTCAAGATCGCATGCAGCGGTTCAACAGGCAGATACATTTCGTTCGCGAAGGGTTGAAGAAGACCGAGGATATGGTGTTGCCTGCGTATGTTCTCTCGTCGCTTTGGTGTCGCTTTGCCACTCACCTTCTCATGATAGTTTTGATGTTGGGCTGTGGATCAAGACGAACATCATTGATGTCGAGCGTGCCAAAGCAGCTGCTCAATCAGGTGGCCTCAAGATTGCTGGAGAGGGCAGTGGGGCTAAGCAAGAAGATTCTATTGGTATCGTCCTTTCTGTTGATAAGGACGAAGCCACACAGCGGATGGAGAGGGACAGAGAGGCTGCCGCAAAACGACAGCAGAACATTCTTCCCGCGTGGCATTTGAAGAGTACGATCTCGGGAGACCTGACAGCACTCGGTATTCGAGAGAATGCTATACGGGCCCAGGAGGTAGCGAACGGAGAGATGGTCGCAGTCGACAAATTACCGAATACCAGTTCGAATGATGCTATTCTGAGAGGGTTGACCAACGGCCAGGCGTTGAATGGAGAGGGTTTGAACGGTGATGCTAAGCCTGACATCACTCAAGTGGACGAAGTAGATTGTAAGTGACTGTCGACTCTCAACATGTGCGTGACTGACAACCGCCGACCCGACAGACTTCGATCAGTACTATGCTTCCCTGGCCGCATCCGCTGCACCATCGGCTCAAGATACCCCAGGTCTACCTGACCTTGGTAGTGAGTTTGGCGATGAAGAAGACGTGAAGCCCTCCGTCGAGTACTTAGACTCGCTGAACGACTACCGGAAGCGGTCGAGGTCAACAGAGGATGTTGGAGAGGGAAGTGGGATGAGCAAAATACCCCGAACAGCGAACGGAACTCCGGAAGTCAACGGATCCTCCGCTGTGCTGACTGCCGACGTGGAGATGGCGATCACAGATATTACCGTCGAGGACCCTGCTGTTATGAACGACCCGATGGTGAACGGTACGCCACACTTCCTTCTGACTCAGCATGCCAGCCGCTGACCCATTTTATCAGTGAATGGCACTGCTGTGCCGCTGTCGCAGATCACGGAGGAGCACCAGGAGCTCATGACTCCAGAAGAGTACACGGCGTACTATGAAATTCTATCTGCCCAGTAGCACATAGGAACCAGGCTTGGACTGATACGTGTAAAGCATAGACTAATGTACCAATCTGTTGTATCTAATACATGCTCCTTCAATAATGTCTCTGTCGACGTGCAATGAGTGCTCAGTAATATACTCAGTGCTGAGCTGGAGCCTGGACGAGCTCAACGTTCAGGCTCGTTCGCCATTCAGTTCCTTGCTAGCGCTGGCTCCGGAGAGCATGCCAAAAATCTCCAACGTACTTCCGGCTTGCTATCCGACGTCCAACAACGCTCCCTCCATCGCCAACAACAAGTCTCTCAAACACTCTCTTGACGCGACTGTACGGGGCAGAGACCGTAATCTGTTGTATGCAATCATTTGCAATCCAGTAGTTCCATGGCGGATGCTCTCGTTACGAACGCGCAATCGCCTGCGTGCTTTTCAGGTATGACTAAGGCCTTTTTCCCAGTACGTGGTGCTCTTGACATGCATGACATCGCAGTGCGTCACAGTTCAGACCGATGCTCAGCTACTGTGGAAGGTTCAATAGACTGGATATCTGTCCTTGTTGCGCAACGACACCTACCATCCAATCACGTCGCAAGTGCCGTCGAGCATCATCACTATGTCTACTTCGCAAGGATCGGCCACACATAATGCCACTCAGCCCACTGTCAACAAGTCAGGCGCATTCGTTCGACCAGCCTCATCGTTTAGAGATGTCATCGAGAAGGGAGGGAAATTCGCTCCAGAGAAAGGACGTTATCACCTTTACATCAACTATGGTTGCCGTGAGTCTCTCGTGCGCTCAGGCTCTTCTGGGAGCGGCTGATCGAACCTGGTCGTGCTTCTGCCTAGCTTGGGCAAACAGGACTTTAATTGTCAGGAAGTTGAAAGGACTGGAAGAAATCATTGGTATGTCTTGTTGCCAGTTCCATGTCAAACTTTCCTCGATGTTCCGCAGACGTCACCGTGTTGTCTCCTCGGCAGTATCCCGAAGGATGGGCTTTTGGGGACATAGACGATTTCCCTCTCACGGAGAAGGATCCTCTGTTTGGTGCTCAACGCCTGAGCGAGATCTACTTCAAGGCAGAGCCAAACTACACTGGACGGTGAGTTCATACACAGCCGCGAAAGAGAACTTGGCCTTACTACTTGGGTCTTGTGAAGTTATACGGTCCCTCTATTGTGGGACAAGAAGACAAACACCATCGTAAACAACGAGAGCTCGGAGATTATTCGAACCTTCAATACTGCATTCAACGAGCTGTTGCCGGCCGACAAAGCTGCTCTCGATTTGTACCCAGAGCATCTGCGGACAGAGATTGACGCGTTGAATGACTGGGTGTACGAAACCGTTAATAGTGCGCCGCTTCTTTCATGACATCGAAGCTCTGGAGCTGACTCATTCTCCTTGTAGACGGCGTATACAGGGCCGGTTTTGCGAGTAGCCAAGAGGCATACGAGGAGGCGGTGATAAAGCTCTTCACGTCACTCGATCGCTTGGAAAAGATCCTACAAGGCAAGGACTACCTTGTCGGCGGCGTGTTGACCGAAGCCGACGTCAGACTTTTCACTACAATTGTACAGTGTTCTATTCGATTCCGACACAAGGACGGGACCTAACCGCTACGTACACAGGTTCGGTTCGATGCAGCATACTTCACCAATTTCAAGTGCAACATTCGTACGATCAGAGACGGATATCCTGCTATTCACTTGTGAGTCGATGTCCTATTCCCACTCTAAAACCGCGAGCTGAGCCGCTGTGGGTTAGATGGCTCCGTAAGCTCTACTGGAACAACTCAGCGTTCAAGGATTCCACCTTCTTCGACCATATCAAGAAGGGTTACTATGATATGGCTGGCTTGAACCCCAGCGTACGTGTCTCGCAACATTACGTCTACCTAGTTTCAACCGAGCTGACAGCGGTGTTTTCTCTAGAGGATTGTTGCTGTTGGGATGGTTCCTCACATTCTGCCCTTGGCTTAAGATTCGAACTGCAATTGATGTACCGGTGGTGGTCTTTAAGCATGCAGACCTTGTAACTATAGCAGAGCTGTGAACGTGTAGGCTTTTGAGTCTACTCCATATGCCGAGGCCGAATATCTCGCGAATTCCTGACCGGATCACCTCAGTTCGTCCAATAGCGGACAAAAGCTGTCTCCCAATTATCTCTATGGTCGCGACATATCCTGAGAAGATGTCTCGAGCTCACGAGAATACCTGTGAACATCGGTATAAATTACCGAGCCGGGAATTCTGTACAACTGTACTACAACTGTACAACATACTTTGAGCGTCTAAAGTGTATTCTTTCTTCCTCTTGACCTCACGCATCATCGTCGCTTGTCTTGACTTCAAATACTCTGCTGCAATGTCGTTTTTGCACGACAAATATTCTTGTTCGGCACCATTACCTTAAGAAGCGGCGCTCTCAAACTTGCCTCTCAATCCAACTTGTCCCTACTCTCTGTCGATGTCCGCTAGCATGCAACGTAGCACGGAGAGCCAGGGTGTGATGTCAGAGGTGCAGCTTCCATGTGGACGGACGCTGCAGAATAGGCTTGTCAAGGTGAGCAGATTGCTTCAAGGACATGAAATGCTTATTTGACGCGGTTTTGTCGTGTCAGGCGGCCATGTACGAACACCTGGCTTCGTTCCTTGGTGGTCCGCCCAACGACATGCACTTTGCATTGTACTCGCGCTGGGCTTCGGGAGACTGGGGCATGATAATCACTGGAAACGTGCAAGTAGCCAGCAACCAGCTTGGTCTGGGTCGTGACGTGGTCGTCCCCGATGTCGTCAATGAAGAAAGCGTACAACCCTTTAAGAAGCTCGCGTCCATTATACACGATGAAGATACCCATACCATGCATTCGGATACCAGATCAAAGTCATTGGCCATCATGCAGATATCGCACACCGGAAGACAGTCGCCGAATTTTCTCGGTGGTCGGCTACCATTTGTGCCACCCAAAGCACCGAGTGCCATCCCGTTGGACCTCAAAACGAAACGACATTCGAAGCTTGCCCCTCTTTTCGCTTATCTGGCTCAGAGCGTGTTCTTTCAGACACCTCGTGCCATGTCACTGCACGACATAGAACTGGTTGTGGACCAGTTTGTCAAAGCATCTGAGCTAGCCGCGAAAGCAGGATTTGATGGTGTCCAGTTGCACGCAGCTCATGGTTGTGAGTCTTCATTACCCGTATTACAGAGTGACAGCGAATAACGATTACAGACCTTATTTCGCAGTTCATGTCCCAAAGGGTATGCTTGATGCGATTGCCGTGAAGCTATGTTTGACGTCCTCATCTAGAGCAATAATCGAATGGACGAATTTTCTAGCAAGACAGATCCTCTCCGTTTCCTTCGCAAGATTGTGTCCGCTATACGAACCTCAGGCGTAGTTCCGGAAGATTTCGTGTTGGGTGTCAAGCTCAATGCTGCCGACTACGTGGAATCTGCCGCCGGCCTCGTTCCCAGCGAAGAGCGCGCACTGGAGCACCTGAGAGGGATTGCTAGCTGGGGTATGGTAGACTTCATTGAGGTTAGTGGAGGCGACTATGATACTCCAGGTGAGTGGTCCGTACTTGCTATCGGATATAGGAAGCTAAAGCCATCTTTAGACTTCTTGGTCGAGGCCAACACGTCTCGTCGGCAAGGCGTCTTCGCCGAGTTTTCCAGACGTGCAGTGCAGACTCTTACTGTCGAGAATGTCTGTCCACCAGGCAAAGCTCGGCCACTGATCATGCTCACCGGCGGGCTGCATTCGACCGAGCTTATGACATCGGCACTTGCTCGCAATCACGCAGACCTCGTTGGCCTCGCCAGAGTAGCGACTCACGACCCCGAGCTTCCGAAGCACATCGCCGAGGACGCTTCTGCACCCTTGCAAAATGTCTTCCCTTTCCATGGACCATTTCCCCAGACCACGCTGCCTCTTCGGTACACCGTTGAGCGCATAGTCACCGTGTTCCTTGCCACTCTTTGGGGCGCATTGCCAGATGCCGCGAAACCAGAGATACCTACTCTTATTGGAGCAGGTACCGAGACGGCAAGATATTCCATCCTTCTGCGTGCTCTGGCCCGGAAGGAGGAGCGCACGTACTATACAGGCGAAGGTCTTGCAATCAACATGCGATTCTGGTGGTATATCGCACCAGGGCCGTGGCGATTTGGTATATGGCTGGCAATATTGACTGCCGTCCCCATCTTCCTATTCGTGCTGAGCGCGTAGAGTACTAGGTGAGCTGAGCGGATGGCTTCTCAAAGTTATACTAGATACTGACGCCTTCCAAGTCCAGGTTACGTCCATATACTGTTCCTACACCGCTTGCTTCTATCAGACACCTATGAGTGCATTTGCTGGAAACCGGCTCACAACTGACGGCGTTGACAAGCATTACACCGAGCTCCCTACGTGCACCGTGTTGCCAGCTTCCAAATGATATCTCTACGTGTCCATTATTGCAGGAACTACTGTCACCTATGCGCAACTATCAATGTAGTTCATGGTCCTTCCGCCTCATGAGGGGTATCATTCACTACCATTTACGTCTCATCGTACCAAGGAATGGACTCGACAGCTCTACCTTCGACGCGGCCGGCCCAAGCAATTGTGAGGTATCGAGCACTGTACTGATTCTTCCGCATGACGTCTTCATTATATTTATAGTCTTACTTCGCGATCTACCAGCAGGAGCAGACACTGGCGTCTGGCATCTGTACTATCCGAAACACTCAGTGTGCCTTGCTCCGACAGCTCGAGATAAACGAGACAAGGAATTCATGAGGCCTAACCAAACGTCACTGGACCCTTCACGGAGCAAGGATCTCCTTAGTACGTCCCTGGTGAGATACGACAGCCCCTCTTCGGTCTCATATCTGTCGTGCTGATATCTTGATAGCGATAGCTGACGTGGAACGTCGAACATTGATGGTCCATCCGAGTTGTCAATGGGTGAATTGCAGAAGTTTTTCGGTGGGTTAATTCGAACCTGTTGCCTGTTGGTTATTGCCATTGACTAAGTCCACCTAGTAGTGCATGTCCTTGGACTTGTTGCCTGATGATAGTTGCAGAGCGGCCATCATGTAATGCATTTCAAGGGAGGGTCGTGAGTATGTGCATACTGTGGCGTGGATATAGCTTTGAAGAGTAGTGAAACAATCCGACATGACGAGACAGACGAAGCCGTGCTCATTTCGAAAGGAAGTTTGAGCTACGTGTCTTCATGCTTCACCACCAATTAGTGATACAGTAATGTACATAGCAATACGCCTATCATCTAATGAATCCCATGAGTTTTACGGTATCACCAGCAGCGTTCTAGCAGACCAGACGAATGCAATGACGCAATGCAAGTTCAAGGCAAATGGAGGTCTTTTCACACCGGCCCGGCCAATCCGTTCTCCCTTCGCTCAATCACCTCAACCTCCTCTACTACTTCGTTCTCCTCATCCTTCTCCAACAATTCCAGTCTAAGCGCACTGGATCCTCCAACCGTCGTCATTCCGTCACTCGCACTATCTTCAAACAGCTCCACGTCCACGTCATGTGGCGAAGAGACAGAGTGTTCTAACTCAGCACCCAGATTCCCCACAAACCGCGGAACAGTAAACGTGCCATTCGAATTGAATGTACTGAGGTCTTGATTCGGATTTTGACTGTGGTCGAATACTTGACGGAGGTTGAGGATGAAGCGAGAGATGAGAATTGTTGTGAACTGAGAAGATGATGAGATGTAAGATCAGTGAGAGTAGAGAGAAAGAGACGTACAACGTCGATGAAGATCGGGACAGGGTTCCAGATCTGCGTGAGGTTGTGAACAAAACATTCCAAGCTACAGAGTGTCTCGAATGCACGCACCACGTTACTCTCCTCTGTCGCGAGCTGGACAGCATTCAAAGCGAGGATGATCCTGCAAGCAGCATATCCATCAGCACATCGTTCCAACCCATGGAGCAGACCAGGCAATAGTACATACGCAAAGTAGACGGTCCCATCCCGCAACAAAATGCTCGAGAGTGACCCTCTGAGATGCAACCTCGCCGCAACGCGCCGCAATCCGAATGTCTTTACCCACGTCAAGACAATGACTAGCGTGTCTGACGCTATCGCCGAGGAGTGGATGAGGATAGATACTGTGATCACAAAGAAGTCAGGCTACGCCTCGGAGATGAGCGGCAAAAGAAGTGAACGCACGTCTGGCGGAACGGTCAGTCGATGCAAGAAGAGACGAGAAATAGAATGATCTCACTTGTTGAAAGCAGATACGGTCAAAGAGCTATCCTCGCCGCAACCAACGAAAGGCGGAGCCCAAGCCGCGGGTACCGATTGACTGAAATGATACTAACGCAGCGGTCAGTAAGTTCAAGACTACCGAAGCCAGACAGTCCCAGCATAGTCGCGGTAGAGTCCAGGTCACGGTACACCGCTCTATCGTCGTACGTGGGGAGGGATAAGAGATACTTTCAGGGACGTACAATGTTGCATCCAGGGATCATGAGTGCGATGAGGAGAACGGGGAGTGCTGGTCGCCAGTCTTGTTCCCAGATGGCGTATATACGGAGGGTCGAGAATACTGAAGAAGCGCAGGGATAAGTCCAGCGAAGAAACGAAGGGTAAAGACTGGAAATCCTCACAAGCAACGATGATGTAGACCAATACAAGCGTAATCTCTTCAATGAGTACGGGCGGGTAGCAGCTTCACGCGTAATTGAGTAGGTTCTCGTTATTGCATATCCTGTTTGTATCCTTACTTCTAGGATGCAAGAACAGCAATCAGTCTCTGCGTTGTTGAATGACATCACCAGCGAAATACGTACTTTGTCCGTTTGATTCGGCCATGCAAACGCAGTAACGAGCAACGCTACCTTGCTCACGAGGGTAGTGTAGCGAATGAGCATGAATAACGCTGTGGCCCCAGTGAATTTGCGCCCCCAGACGAGTTTTACTTCGCCGGGGAGAGTCAGGATATGGTCGTAGACTAGGAACGCTTCAAAACCCGTGACGTCAGACTGCAGTGTGTGCACAATGCAAGTCATGCCGGTAAAACGCACCCAAGGCCGCAACCTCGCAGTAGGTCGTCATGATGCTGTCCGTACCACCTTGTCAACATTCCATCACATTCGCTTATGAACAAGCCACTCACGATTGTTCCAGTTCCACCCGCAAAGCGGACACGTCGTCGCCGTCAGACATGGTGCGGTAAATCGAGGGTATCGGTCGAGAAAGACGAGCATACATCCCTTTCATCAGCCGGCCAACCCTTTATAACCCACTCTCCAAGCCGGCAAGTCCTTCGCAGAGTAATCGTGGACCCTCTCATCCAGATCCGCGAACAAAGGACAGGGCACAGCAAAGGTCCAAATCACCAAACCCATCAACGTCAACCCGAGACTCTACGACCAAAAACCTTGCACCCTTGCACTGAGGGTAGGCCACTTGCCGTCGGCGGCGACCGTAATCGATCTAATGAATTTGAACAGACGCCACAGTTCATATCATTTTGACCCGCCCACTCTGAGCAATGGGTAGGCTCTAACGGGCCAGAAAATGATGAGGGTGGTGTTGATCCAACGCTGATCTGTGAGATAGATAGAGTTCGGACGCGGGCGTTGATGACAGACGGGATCGTATAGCGCGTGCAGACAGACGAAATCTTCGAAAGGAGGACGGAAGTTTGCTGTCACTGTCGTCTTCGTCATTGCGTTTGATGGCGCACGACAGCGCGTACGAAGCAAACATGTCGGAGAAAGAGCGCTTTGAGTTCGACGGTGTCAGTACAATCATCGAGTGATTGGAAATAAAGGGCATACCTGGAGAACCATGACATTAGCTGCCGCGTCTTACCGCGTCTTTCTGCTCTTCTGAATTCTCATCGTGTGCATTGATGGAGAGAGAGGCTTGAACCAAGTCCCCTCGAAACTAAACGCCTCGAATAGAAGATGGCTTGAGGCCACGCTGGTCGCGACATGCAGGGAGAGGTCCATGGTCATGGCGAGTGCTATATGGTCCATATCAGTGATCTCTCGCAGCTGTCTTTTCGTGTCACTGCTTACAAGTTTGACTTCAGACCCTCAGAATGCTTGCAACAGACCGAGGCGACATCTGATGGTGGTGTGAGCGCGCATAGACCGGAACATACGCGTCGGAGCGTCGGAGGAGAGCGCTTTGTTTTGACAGCAATGCGATGATGTCGCTGGACGCCACATATGTATCAGCCATAAACTAACACTCGGAGGGACAGAGGAGAAGGATACCTAGACGCGAGTCAGGGAGCAGCTTCCGTTAGGTACATTATTTTCTTGGGGTTCGTCCCAAGGCCCGAATAATTAGCTTTGCCTGCCGCCCGAAGGGGCGCCTGAGCCCCGCGAGAGACTCAAAATAATGGCGACGCCAGGATTCGAACCCGGGCCAGGCGGCAGCGGGTCACTGAATTCATACGGGTTAGCCTCTAGACTAAGAGACCTGTTGTAAGGCTGGCCTCTCCATTCAATATGACTCTTTTCGCTCCCCTTCCCTCTATTAACAACCTTGGACTTAGAGATTTTCGATGTCCCGTGCGAATTATTCGCCCTTCAGATTATCCGTGCTCGCCGGCGCTTCCACTCATCAACATCAATGTCCATCGCCATCACCGTCCCCCATCACCGCCCTCGTTCCCTCGCACTCCTCATCCCGACACTCCGGGCGTCAATCACTCCCGCTTCCCCGCTTCCCCGCCGTCCCGACACTGAACCTCCCGCGCTCGCTTGCCCTCGGTCTCTTCCTACAACGCTGTCTTTTGGCGTGAAGGTCTTTATTTGCATAGATTATCGTAACTAATGTGGTAGTTGTTATTACAATTATAAATATATTTACATCGGACAAGGTACCCAGGGGGCGGGGAGGCGCGAGGGGCGGCGGCGGGACGTCGGGAGGAATCCGTGATGGTGCATGCGGCATTGCGGACGGCGGCTCGGCGTCGTTGATGGGGGAAACGAGGGCGGTGATGGGAGACGGCGATGGCGATGGATGTTGATGTTGATGTTGATGAGAGGAAGCGCTGGCGAGCACGGATAATTTGACGAACGAATAATCCGGGGTCGCAAATAATCCGCAGAAGCGGTCGAGATTCTCTAAGTTCAAGCCTGTTAATGGAGGGACGAGAGGAGAAAAGGGTTATAATAAATAGAGAGGCCTCAGTTTCAACGGACCTCTTAGTCTAGAGGTTAGCCCATATGAATTCATTGACGCACTGCTGTCGGGCCTCGGGTTCGAGTCCTGGCCTGGCCATTATTTTGAGTCTCTCGCGGGGCTCAGGCGCCCCTTCGGGCGGCAAGGCGAAGCTAATTATTCGGGCCTTGGGACGAACCCCAGGTAAATAATGTACGTACTTGAAGTTATTGAGTCAGGTCCGTTACAGCTGTATCCATTACGATGGGCCAACCCGTTACGTTTAGTTTACATGAACCAGCGGAGTCTCGGTAATGTCGGCGCGACGTGGCTGCTGACGCATGCCGTGGAGAGCCGTCCAGAAAACATGGGCACGAGTGGTGGATTCGTAGTTCATGACGCTCCCAAGGGCCTCCGATACTCCACTCGCCGTCCATGCCAGGAGGTAAGCGAAACCCCGCTACTCCGTGCAAACGGAGAGGAGAGGTATGGCCTATCGTAATGGATACAGCTGTAAGGCGGCATGCTGACTTGAGGACACGGAAAGCGCGTGTACATAGAACGAACGGCAGACTGAAATGCGACCGGAGAGACGAGAGGATGTGGTTGTGATCCAATATGTTGAACAGAAGGAATCTGCAATATACACAATCGCTTGTCTCTGTAACAAAGCAGGGAGCAGTGTCCATGAGGAACAAGACAACGACTATATCGCAGCTCCGCTTCGGTCTCATATGCTTGATTCTAGACTTAAAATCTCGTGAATATTTTCGTCTCCAATCAGTCAATAGTATTACTACGCGGAAGAAACTAACATTAGTCGGACGCATCAACGACAACGACAGACCAGACGCACCAAACACAAAGTGATTCCACAAATTTCCCCCCCAAAATGCCAGGCCGACAAAGCAATACGAGAACAGGGCCACTCTGCTGTCAAGGAGATCCCTGTACGGCGATGCTGTCCACCCAACCAGTCACTTGACTCTCCTTATACTGACACTTCGCCAAGTCCATAAGTCCTGTCGCAAATGAAGCAGATGCGAGCTCTTGTTCATCATCAGATTCGTCCCATTCGTCCGAACCTATGGCGTACTTCTGCCACCCTTTCGTACCCTTCCTCTTCTTCCTCGGTCGACCAGCGCTGTCTTCCCTCGATCGTTTATTGGTAACCTGGGCTTTTCTCCAAGATCGAGATGCTTTCTCCCGTCCTTCAGCTACGAGCTTCTCCGCGTCGAATGCGCCAATGTCGGCGTCGAGCTGCTGGTCAAGACGTGTCTTCATCCCGCGGAGATAGAAGTAGAACTTGACGAAGTCGCGTGGACTGTTGAAATCCCATACGTCGTTCATCGCAGCACCGATTCTCTGGTGATCAAATCAAGATCAACCGCGGCAACAACAACAGCTTCCTTTGGTTACTTACCACACCGTCGCCTTCCCAAAACCCTACGTATAGGCGAACTTTCTTCTTCACGAAAGTCAAGCCATGAACGACCCGGTCCTCAAGACGAAGAGCGCGTCGATGGTACAGAATAGCGGCTATATCCGTGCAGATCCGTCGTTTGGCTTGGGCTACATCTTCGCATTTGACCTCCACTGCAAGTAAACCCAGGTAAATCCGAGGAGGTAAGTCCTCTTCCTGTCCCCTCGAAGGTTCAAGGGCGAGAAACAAGGGCATGGCGTCGAACAGGTGTGCGTTCTGATTGACATGCAGGGAGGAGTGTGCTGGTATGAAACCGACCACCAAGGTATCCACTGTGGCAGGTCCGGTGTCAAAGTCGAGCCCCTTAAATGGTTGAGGTATGGCAATGGATTCTTGCGACCTAATGATAAATGATCAGGATGCAAATGAGTTGAGTGCAAGTCGATATGGCGTACAAAACAGCGATCCTATCGGGATGACCTTGAAAAACACGCTTCAGGAGAGTCTTGAGAACGGTGCGTTCTGTTGCCTCGTTCGGCTTCAGCGGCGTATCGTGCGCATACCGCCACGAAGACCAAAGGGCGAGTAAAAAGGAAAGTTCGTCGAAGTTTTGCATCTCCGGGTCAAAGGTCGGTTGGTCTTCATTAGGTGTGACGACCCAATCGTGAAGGTCGCGGATGAAAGCGTCGCGGAGGTAGACGTCAGAGAACCAGCTGACGGTCTCCTGAACCAGGGAGAATGATTGAATGAACTGCGCAAGTGAGATGTGATACATGTGCCCGCTCGACCATCGACTGCAGCTGGTAAGGATACCGAGTATCTATTTTCTTGTACACTGGTTGATATTGCTCGTCTGAGAGGAAGATAATGAAGATGCGCGATGCGATGGCCCATGCATCCCACTTGTCCGAAGATCTGGCCAGTCTGCAGAATGGTCATTGAAGACGCGTTCAAACGGGTCAGACAAAGAGCGTACATACTCGGAAACTGACGTGATACTAGGTGTGGCGTCAGAGACTGCGCCCTCGTCTTCTGACAGCGTCTCGTTCAGCTGACGAGCGAGGCCCCGAGCGTCCGTTGAGGGGATGGAACCGAGACTAGCTTCACCACTGCTTCACCACCGCTGCTGTTGGATACGATGGACACTTCTTCATCGGGATCCGGACAAGGCATACTGACAGAAGACAAACTATTCAGCGATTGATAGAGAATTTAAAGTAACGGACATATGCGTACCACGCGATGTACAATGCCTTTGTTACTCCCCCCCTCTGATCGCCAGTCGCAACCATTTGAAGTTATGCTGCAATTTGGAAGTCTACCGCACGTCGTGCGTTGCGTGTGGTGTCCCCAATCGTGGTACGTCCGTACTCTCCATCGTATTTGCCCGGATCTCACCGGCACCCTCCAGTCCGTCCGTTCCCCTTCAACGTGGCGCTCGGAACTCGAAGCCTGCTAGAAATTTCCAGCTCCAACATGAAGGCAGACAAAGATGGTTCTGAGTTATTAGGCTGAGCACTGCTGGAATCATCTAGCGGGACTCGGAGGCCTCCCGTGGCTTGCTGTATGGTACAGGGTGTGGAACCTAGGCCGTGCAAGATTCTGAGAAGGCTATTCAAGTACTCGATCAAGGACAGGCGTACATGGTTCGTCAAGAATCTCCCGTTGGCAGTGTGTTACCCGGGATTCGTCCGTGGTAAGGACCAGTAATCGTATCTATTAGGTTCTTTCAAGTCAAGCCGTATATATTCCTTCGCATCGCTATACACTTTTGTGAAAGCTGTGATAGTCACATGGACTTGAGCCGACCAGTCTTATTTATATGGACGTCTTCCGCCAGCTCTTTGCCCCCACATCCCGGAATGGCGCTCCCCTCGCTTGTGAGTTTTGTCTCCCCTCCAGCCTCACATTGTCAGTGAAGAAAACAATCCAATATAGCTGCGTTCCCTGCGACGGAAGCTCCAGGTGTCGCACCGCTCACAAGACGACAATCACACTACGAACACCTCTGACACGGACACATCTGCCACAGACACATCGTACCCGATATCTGAAGCGGATTATACCAGCTCCTTCACCCTTCCGCCGCGTCCGACATCGCGTCGTTCACGCCATCCTATAATCAATGCGGTACTTTCAGTGCCGGTAAGTCTCGTTTCTCTTCCGCTATTTTGCTATGTTCTGCAGGCCAATCTGTCAGTTTCAGCGGTACATTTGGCGACCAGCTCCGGCGAGTCCGGTCCCTTGTCGCCTTCCAATCGAAATATGGGAGCGCATCCTCGATCTTGTCAAAGACTACGAGTGGATACAACCCAGAAGGATTTCCAGAACATTAGCGGCGTGCTGCTTGGTCTGTAAGGCTTTCTTGCCCCGGAGCCGCCACCTTCTTCACCAAGACATCCATATCCGGTTACGGTCCATGGAAAACCTCGAACGTTTTCTTCAGTTTCTCAATGCGTCACCTTCTCTTGTCAAGCAGGTGAAGAAAATCGACATCTTTCCCATCAACGATGACCGCGCTCGTCAGTCGTGGATGTCCTGCGCATTGCTCCAGCTCTCTGCTTTTGAATTTGGTGCTTGGCTTTGCTTGCATCTCCGGCTAGTGGACATGCAGGCTTTGAACCCGTTGGCTCTGTGTGCATGGACACGCCAACGATTGGTGCGCGTTGTCCTGGATGATGTCTCCTTCACGCGCTATTCACAGCTCCAAGCGTTCCTATCCACAGCAGACGAAGTTTATCTTATTTCACGACCTCATAACCACAAGCCACCGATTGCTCTCAGCCCAGATCACAACTTCGGGACTCTTACCGCTCCTCCCTACCACGCTCTACGCTTTTTGGTCCTTACTGACTCAAACCTACCAACAGCAGCGATGCTCATGAATAGATCGTGGTTCAGGTCTTCCAACCAGCTGGCGGGACTTGATTTACATGCATCTGCTGCGTACGATAGTATGATGCCTCATATCAGGGTGGTAATCGTGCGCGCTCTAGAGCTTTCCAACCGCTTTCGCCTCTTGACTGTGCGTCTCCTTCATTCGATTTGCGAAATACAAGTGGATCCCCATGGTACGAATGCTGTAGCTCTTATATCCTTCGAAACTCATGTCAGCTTGACAGGATGGATGCAGCTCAAGCTGTATGAGACAGAGTTTCACCGTCTCGTTCCCTACTTGACGCCGATTTGCCTGACGATCACCCAGACTGTCGAGCTGGAAACACTGAGCGTTGAAATTGGAATGGACAGAAATCGAAATTGGAATCAGCTCGAAATAGACTCGCTTCACTGGGAAGCTCTGGATGATGCCCTCACCTCGCTCGTAAACGATTCGAGCATCAGGTACCACTGGCACGATGTCTACTCGAGCCCGCACACGATCTACTATGAGCCCGACTCTGTGCCTCGCAAATACCGGTGTATCAACGACGTTTTTCAAACGCTTCTACCGAAGTTTACGTCCAACGGAGAGGGGCTGAGAGATTATTGTACGTGGTGTGGTCTTCACGAGTTAGTGTTGGTCCGAATAACGAGGTGTCGTCACGTACTGATCAATGTCATGAGCAGGCGAGGAGGACACACAGATACAGAAGGCACAGAGAACAGGGAAAGTGATGCCGTCGAGGATGTTGAAGAAATAGAGCATGACTCTTGTATGCCAGGTGAGGATCGCGAGGATCAGAAGAACAACACGGACTGACGATTAGAGCATTCAAGGAAAGGCGTGCTGCTCAATACAATGAAAGTGGTCAGATACGCTCTACGCCCATGAGGCCTGAGGCCTGAGGCCCAGTGGAGACGTGCTCACTGCTCAGACCGCAACTCGCTCAATCGTGTCCGGATCACGCTATCTCCCATCTCTCTCTATCTACTGGCCTCAACCAGGTGGCGTCATTTTCTCGGCTACTTTTTCGATTCCAGCCTCATATGCACCGTGACTGTCGATGTTCCGAGGCCTCCCCCTCCGACGCGACAACGCCATTGACGACACTTCTTACTCCCGCTGCTGCCACTCACCATCTCCGCCGGGCGGCTCGGACGTTGAAAATCCATGCAATGACACGACCTCGAGACGCATCCGCTCCCTCCTCTCCCATCTCTTCGCCCCCTTCTCCTCCTCCCTCTCAATCTCTCGCTGCTATCCTACTGCCCTCCCCGCGTCCCCCGCAACGCGATCCGTATCCCACGCTTTTCGTTCGCATCCGAGTCCTCCCTCCCTGCCACCTGGAACTTGGCGCGTTCGCCCCGAATTCCAGGTCATCCAGAGGTGTACGACGGTATCAAAATTCAAGCTTCAAGTGCCGCGTCTGCCTACACCGAGTGTTGAACGTTGAGGCCTGAGGCGGTGTCTGCGCGAAGAGCGAAGATGGCAGGTACCATAGGTCGATATGCATCTTCTGCTCGTGTTACGAGGCTCGGGGCGAAGCTACGGGCATGGCTGTATGAAGAGAAGAAGGAGATGGGACCAAGCTTCTCGTCGAGAGTCCAAAAACCAGACTGAGAGGACAGTAGTTTCGGCCGGCCACTGTACGAGTGCTGGTACGCCACAGTTGTTCTAGATC